>JAQGBY010002471.1:0-22942 GCA_034698785.1 Mycogona germanica
CAAAAATATAATTTAAAATTAACAGCAAATTGCGTTGTCTAAATTAGCGTGTCGCAACGCGGTGGGACACTTTAAAATTTGCCTACAGGGTATATAACTGTCGTGTTTCACTTCAATCATCAAAACGTGCTTGACGAAATTTAATCTCTACTTAGATTACAGCTACAACTGCACTCTGCGCCTTACCTCTAGGTGGCACACATTTGGCCGATGACTGCCGATTCCAGCTGCTACCGCAAGTGGCGCATGAGCATCCCCCAATAGCCCAGCCGTCGCTACGCGAACGCCTAACACAGCCCACAGAACAGCCGCATATAGCTCATACCTCTGCAGTTCAGCGAGCATCGATCTCAGATACCACAAAAACTGCAACGAATCGGCTGATTCTCCGGAACGCTACCAGAGGGCGCCGATTACGATCGCGCACGGAGAGGATATCGCGTAGCGGAACCCTCTCGAGGCGCCTGAAGGTGCGATAAAAAGGTTATTTAAAAAACGAATTCGCCAAGGCCGGCACAGAATATATCAAATCCCATTGTATAATCCCCAAGTGGGCATTTTGTATTCACTAACGAAATCACAGCCGTATTATTACTCAAACCTGCAGAACGTTATGCCTTCGAGCTATACACATGTACTTGTCTTTCTTTCTACCTTTTTGTTGCAAACAAACGCAGTGTGAAAATCGGAAAGCTCGGGTGATTTCATTGTTAATGCAAACTAACTATCACACCTTTCTTCTTACGATTGCCTCGCTTTTCTAGAAACTCTCTGACCCACTTCAAAAAAATATATATCGATATAGTTGCACTCAGAATTTGATACACATGTAACGAAATAACCCAGCTTGGGTCCATCGGATATCTATTTTCCAATGAAACCGTGTAGAACTGGGAACGGGCCGTGCTGGGGTCTGATAAAAAGCTCACGTTACTCCCGAGTCCTTTTATTTTAAGGGAACTACAAGCTCCACCAACCACACGCGTGGTTTGGAAGCCAGATCTGGGGCTGCAAAGTTTGAGCACCACAGTGCTCACATACAATCCCGAAATTCTCAATTCCCTCTGCCAACATTGGGCCAACACAGGAAGGGAAAGATAAAAATGATTTGCGGAGGTGGAAATAACTATTAAAAAAACTTTTTTTCACACATGGTTCGGATAAACGCACCCGTTCCTGCGAACCAACGCACCCCCTCCCCAGCACTAAACATACCCTCCCCCATGTAAATGTCTCTAAATTAATTCCACTGATTAATGGACTCAAGGAGTGAACGAATCCTCATGGGGCTGCTCGGGTCTGATACATCACCAGTTTTGGTACTTTTTAACCGTACTGTAGTTTGGGGGGACCCCCCGATCGACAAATGTGACCCCCCACCACACACGAGCAGCATTGCGAACGAATAAACAAACCTGCAATGTTGAAACACACCCAGCATTGAGGCCCCCCTCCAATAGACCAATAGTGCGATTCAATATTTGATCGCAGTCATGGCATTTAACTTACGTTTTTAGACGTTTTTTGGGGAGGAGTGATGGTGTTGGTGGAACTTAATGTGCTTCTGACAACAATTCATTGTGAAAATTAACGATTTTTCGAAGAAATTTAGACCACGAAATACAGAGTACATATGTTGTGCTATGCCCTGCCTTGAACTGAAACTGAAATGATTGCCGCTTATCCTGCGCAATGAATCGGTAGACATGCATTACTTTTAGAAAATTGATTATAGCAGCTACTTAGCGCGTTCTGATGAATCAAAAAAATTATAAATATTATATACATTAAACTAATTTAATAATGCAAAAATAGCATACAGATAATGCTAAAGTTGATTTTTAACTGATTTTTGAATGTTTCTACCGATATAAAGAGATATATCGCAGCATTGCCCAAATCAACATTGAACCATCGAGTTTCCGTGAAATAGAAACCTCAGGCAATATTTATTACCTATTTAGAATCCTCTAAGCCAGTCAACTCGCAATCCATTATTATAGAAAATGTTTTCCAAATCACTGGTGAATTCTTACTTATGATTTTTGAGGTATTCATATATTACATATTTGTCGCATTTTCATATAACAAATTTTGATTCTAACCTTTTATATCACTACCATATGTTTTTTTCTCTTCTGAAATAACGCCCCATCTTCATTGAAATATTACCGTTGAAAAACAGGCCTGGCATGACGCCATCAATAGTAGGATTGACATAAGACCCACTATCAGGTTTTTCTATTTGTTTTGGGTTCAACTGCAAGCTCGCTCGAGCGGCACAGTTTCACCGGGACTTCGGAATAGAATAAACGAGAGCCCGCGCCGGGAATCGAACCCGGGATCTTTGGGATGCCCACCCCCGGAAGGGAGCTTTACTGTTTAGGATATGGAAAATCGAACTCACGGATGAGAAGAGGGCAAAAATGACGGACTTTCTGGAAATGGGGCAATGACGGGACTAAATGTTCCCACAAAAGAAAACACCAGTGAGATTTTTTATTTGCGCTGGTATAAAGTGGCTATAAAATAAATAAAAGGTAAAGGAAAGTGACAACAAAAACTGTTTTTTTGACACAAAAGAATCGAAGTTTGGAAAAACGAGTGAGCATACTTTTTGGTCGCAATAATAATAATAGTAAGGCATATGTTCCTTACAAAATGTACTATACGACCATATAGCACTACTATAGTATTCGCATAGAATCCTATATGATTAAAAATACTTTAGGAATATTAAATATGGTACTATAGGAATATTATAGTAACGGTTTAAAAAAGAATTAAATTTTCAACAATGAAAACAATCAAACAAACTTCTCCATCGAAATACCACTGTTTCGTTTGCATATGAAATATTCGTCGTAGCGCAGTTGGTTAAGCGACGGACTGTGGCTCGGCGGTCCTGGGTTCGATTCCCGGCGTGGACTCTCGATTATTCGATCCCGGGGTACTGGTGAAAATGTGCCTCTCACATAACCTCACCTAAGCACAATATTACTAAAGGATTATTATAAAAATTCGTATAGCAAAAAAGTCATTATATTATAGTAAACCATATAGGAATGTCTGTATGATTACTATACGATTACTATACGATTCGATGTCGATATGAATCGAGTGCCGACTACTACAGACAGCGGCTTAAATAACCGCATACGAAAAATATGTAAAAAGTCGACGTTTAAGCATAGGTGAGCGACTTCTTACTTACCTAATACTTTTTTGTGTTTCGCAAGGCGTGTTCTGTTTTGAAACCAGGCAGCAAAATATGTGATGAATTTGCTGACGGCCCTAATCAATTTAACTTGAATAAAAAATACTTATTGACTTACATTTTCGGATAACCCTCACTCGTTCATAACATTCAGTTAGCAACAGCGACAACTTGAATCAGAAATATATCCGACTTGACGGGGACTCGTACAAACATCTAGTGGAATAGCTCAAAGCATTTCAGTGGCCACGACAGACAAAATTTGATCTATTTAACGCACCCAGAACGTCATACCGACCACCAGCTGACCTAAAAATGAATGTAAACAACGCCGCCCATTGGTTAGCAACCATCACGTGGGGGTAATGACGCGACACAAGTTTCTAGAAAGTCTCTTCCGTTATCTCGACATCACGAGATTACGAGAGCCTTTTAGGATTCGAACGATGCTGTGCAGTCTACTGGCGAAACACAAATCCGATCGAGCCCCCGTCGGCTCTCAAATTCACTCGCTCCCGGAACGCAACTCGGCAATGGAAGCGCACAGTCACATATGCCGTTTGATCGTGTTCGAGGCAGTGGCGCGTTTTAAATGTTGTTATCACGCTTTGGGAAATTAAAGAGGGGCTATTGAAAGTGTAAATTTAGGAAGGCGCACCCCACAATCCTTATCGTCATCGACGACGAGCTGATGACGACAGCAGCGAATCATCAGACTCGAGTCGACTCGATTCAGTAGATTTGTTTTTGAGGTTTTTGAGAGTTGAGCGGAGTTCAAGTGTAATGTTTGTGGTGTCGTCCTCGTCGTCCGAGAAATTATTTTTTGATTGTTTTTGTGAAAAGTGGAGAGTGCGGACGATTCTCGTCGCGGAAAGAATCCCTGACGCGCGGACCAGCAGCAGGTAGTAGAGAGAGAGAGAGGGGAGGTCATTTAGCGAACAACGCAATTGACGATTTGGCCATTGGATCCTATGAGAGGCCGCCATCTTTGTGGCCTCGGATGAACTGTGTGGATCAGGTAGGGCGAGATAAAGACGACTCGACTGTCGTATTAGCGTCGTGACGCGCTCGATTTGGGAGGCCAGATTGACCGAGTGAGACTCGAGCAGCCAGCCGAACGTTTTCCGTGGGGGAAAAATCAATTCCCGTGCCATTTTATACGTGTCGTTTAAAACGACTCATTGCGAGGCTACCATTGTGCCCCCACCCTCCCCCGTTGAGTGTCAAAACGACAGCCATCTTCGAGAAAGGCCCCCGCCCGTCATTTCGTGACGCCATCAATCATGGTCCTGAAAGGCAACCAGAACTTTGCTGGCGATAGCGGCTCGCTGACCATGATGAAGCCGGACCAAATTGCTGCCGCCGCCACCCACAACAAAGCCAAGAAGCGCAACCACGAGAGCGCGCAGGCCAAGGTGTACTACAACTCCTCGCGTGACGTCACAGCGGAGTGCCGTGACGTCACGGCAGCAGTGGGGGGGTCGCCCCAACCGCTCAAGCCGGGGGCCCGCCACTCTCCGTCCAGGAGCTCGCCACCCGCCAAGATGATGATGGCGGGACAGTCTTCCCCGGGCCCGGGGCTGGCCTACGCGGGCGCCAAATTCAGTGAGCCCCCTTCGCCCGGGGCCCTGCCGCGACCGCCGCCCAGCTGGTTCGGTGCGGGGGCGGGGGCGATCATGGGCGGCGGCCCGCCGGAGTTCAGATCCGCCCCGGCCCCGACCGCCGCTCCCATCCCCTGCTATTTGGAGTCACGTCGCTGCAGCGATATCAGCGATCGACTCAAGGTCCTGCTCAAAGTCAGGGCTTAAGTTCACCTCCCAGGCTGCGCGCTCCTCTTTGGCCATCGATCGACATTATTTTGGTGATCGATTTCATCAACTGTACAAAAACACACCCTTGTAAATACGATCCCCTCAAAGTTCCCCCCCGATATTCGTCCCTAGAGCGTGACGTCAGCGCAAGGTATTGGGAATACTGTTCCAAAAAGTGTTCAAATTCAGGAATTAGAACGACCCTATAATGTAATTCGTTGCTTTATTTCATTTCGAACAAGATTTTGAAACTTTTAAAATAATTTTTTTAGTTCCTATTAAATGACAAATTTAGAATTGTAATTTAAAAAAAATTTAATCGATTCGGCTGTTAACAAAATTGAACACATACCTTATAGATATATATATATATATTAATTATAAATTTAATAAACTAGTCGGCTGTTCAATTTGAGAATTAAATTCACTAGTAGCCAAATTGATAAACCGAATTGAGTCATATTGAGTCATCGAGTATCTCTTTAAACAATTGAAAGAGTTTATAGCGTGCACAATTCCGAAATTGAATACTATGGCATTTTATTATTACACTATGTCAATTCCTTGCCCGGACGGTCAAGCTTTTTATGTAATTGTACAGATAGGGAACGGAAATCTGAAAGCAACAAATTTTGCTTCATGATCTATCTGTAAATTTTGTTGAGAATCCATGTGTACATGTACATATGTATATATATATATACACATGTATATTACATGGCTCGGATGATGATATTGTTTCAAATTTCATTTAAATTCGATTTCTAGTTGATATTAGTGATGATCCCCTCTGTGTTTCTAGTGTTATGTTTTTATTTCTTATTCAATCACAAATTTTGATAAATTTACTGAAACTGAATGTGACTTTTCAAAAATCGCAATTTTCAAATTACCGAAATCTCAAAAATTAAATTGCGCCTTTTTAAAGAAAATTAATTGTCGGAAAATATATATTAAGTTTTAAATTTCTTTATAGTATTCGGTCTAAAAAAAAGAATTACTACCATCACCCAATTTTAAGTTTGAATTAGTTTATCAATCTGTTGGAATAATAATTTAATCTCAGCTCTACAATTGCAGAGAAAAATAGGCACATGTCTGAAGTTTAATTTCTGTTTTTAAAACTCTTTCACAAATGAAGTTCCGCGTTTCAATTTTTAAAATGCAATATAGGAATACCAGATTCGGACTGGAGATTATGTACCAAATTCTAATATACCTGTTAAATAAATGTTAGTCTTTATCGTAAACGAAACCTCATATCAGAGGGGATCATGGAATCAATGGAATAGTCAAATTCTTTCTTTTTTTTTGGTTATGGATTTTACGTGTATGTTAATGTGATGTTCTCTAGCAGTATGCAAATTGACGGGAGGTTCATTCGCAACCCCATCCGTAAAGAATAAAATTGTCCCTGGGGTTGGATGAAACAGATTTCTTCAGGAACAAAAACTGTTTCAAGGATCACGAAATGATCATCATCAGATAGATGCCAAATTTCGTTTTTCCTTTGAAATCTTATGTACGTTTTTTTATCTAGATTTTTTAAAACATGGCTTCGAATTAATCTTTTCATAATTCCGTCAATGCACGACAAGTATTTCATTGAAAATGAAATAATTTTAAATTCTCACGACCTGCCCAATAAAATCCATTCAGTCTAAAATGCAAACGAAATATTGGAAATTTTCAGAAAAAATCGATTAAAATTGACCGGGCAGCTCTCAATCACCTCTCCTCAATTTGCACACTGCTTCTCTAGTATTATTATTCTTATTCCCCCATATTTTATCCCCATCCCGAATTTATTTTTTGCTCGCACTTTTTTTGAAACTAAGTTAGTGTCGGTTGGTGGCATTTTGTACAAAAGGGTCTAGTCAAAATGACTTAGTTTTTTACTTGTACATATGTAGAAAGACTATTTTTATGAATATACATCTTGCGCAAATTTTCACCTTGAAGCATAAAACCAAACATCTGTCCACGTCAGCATCCCCCCCCCACCACCACCACCAACCAAACTCAAATCTCACGAGTCTCAAAAAGATTTTTTAAGAAAAAATATTTTTAAGAGACTTTTTTTCTTCTTCATATATCCATTGCTATAATGATCAAACAAAATTGCTCGTTAAAAAATCCATGTTTATGGCCCCCGGGGACAGACTTAAATTTCATCTGGAGATGCCTGCGCGTATTTCTTTGGACCAAAACCGGTTTTCGAAAAAGAAAAAATGCGGAATAAAACAGCAATAGTACAAAAAACTTCATCGTCCCTCCAAAAGAGATTCGGTCACCCAAACACGACCAAAAAATCCTTGGCAAAAAGCAGTGGACTACTTGGAAGCAGAATAAAAAAGGCGGAATAGAAAATTGGCCAACGGTTAAATTTATATATTTTGCCGACGAGCTCGACCTCTAATGGGGCGACCGGTTTGAAGTTTGAGCAGACACGATAAAAAAAAATAAGTTGGAAACGTCGTCGTCGTCGTGAAGTCGAATCGGGAGAGAACCGGTGACGAGGAGGGTCAACCCTCCCTCAAGAGTGAACACCGAACTTTGTGTCTCCTTCAATAATAATTTTTTTTTTAAATTGTGGAGTCGCGTTCGTCATCATCTTGTCGTCGTTAAGACGGTCCGCTACAAGGCCGTCCATCGTCGGACAAGACAGATTATCTCCTCGAGTTCGAGACCTTATGAGAAAAAGGGTGATAAAGACAACACCTCAAATCACGCCAATTCTCAATCGACGACGTTAGCGTGTAACCAGGACTGGAATCGCCGTTTGGAACAAAACCGTAACCCCTTACTGAGACGTCGACTCGTAGCCGCAAGCCAATCCCCACACACACACACGCCAAGGAAGAGAACTAAAAAAGGAAAAATGCTGTCAAGGTGCAAAGGCCACACAAGACGTTTTTTATATTAAAGATACAACTGCCACCAGAGAGGGGGGCGACAGTGAAACTCCCCCCCCTCGAAACGAACACTAACTAACCAGCCAAAAAATTCAACTATGTTCTTTGAAAATATTGTTTCCATTCCTCGGAAGAGAGAGACACTGGGAAACCTCTTACAAACATTTCCAAAATCATCTCGCGCTCTCTCTCTCTCTCTCGATCGTCGTATGTCAACTCGATCCATATCTTATCTCATCACGGCACACTGCGGATGTTTTTGCAGGCGCTCGTCCACGATACACAAAACGACACCCAACAGAATCGTGCAAGGGCCTTCACTGCCGATGTAAATAAACGCACCCATCATCGCCGTCTTCGTCGTCTAACCATATTTTTTGGTTGTCTTTTTTTTTTCTCCCTCTTTTTCCTCGCCTCCTTCTCAACAATCATCCATCCCTTCAAGATCCCACCATCTCATCCCATCCCACCAACAAAAATACCCCTCTATCCGCTCTCTTTTCTTCAAAAACTTCTATTCTTTGTCCTCTCCCGTTCTTCGTTCCCCTTCCCAACCCACCCCGGGTCCTTTTTAGGACCCACACATTCTGTGGAGAAAGATTACAATTGGTTACAGTACTTCGACCGTCGAATTTCTGATTACATTTCAATAAATATATTTTTTAAAAATTGTGAATTTGTTTTGTGTTCAGTGACATGCCAGGAGTTATTAGAACGAACTTTAGCAACAGTTTGCTTTGTTTTTTGACTGATTATGGAGAAACAACTTGATTGAAGATGAAATCATGTTTTTATTATTTCTAAAAACTTATTAAAATTATTACAAAATCGTAATCGATTGCCATAATATTAACCATTAGATGTTAGCTCATTGGCTGTCACTGATCATCAAATGCTTGTAGAGTCGATTGTGTTTTACTCATACAGGTACGGAAGATACCAATCAAGGAGGATCGACCACCACGACGGAACTCCAGCCCTGGCACCGGACCGCCGAGACGTGCATGCCGTCAAACTGCGTCAGCTTGGTAGGGACCGAAATGACCGGTCGCGTTGGGACTCCGAGCTGGCCGTTAGCGTTCCACCCGAAGGCGTAGACGCGTCCCTCTTCTAATTTGTTAAAAGAGGATGGACATTGATTAATTAGTGAGGTAACGACACAACAATGCCGCGGATCAGAGGCGACCTCGGCGAATGAGGCACCGTGATACACCTGTGATACCTGTCGATTCAGAATCAAGAAATTTGGAATTTCAATTTGTGTTGTGAGATTCATTACCTGGTACGGTTAAAAATTAAATAAACCTTTATTTAATTGACCTTAAATAATATACGATGGGCCCACCAGTAAGTACTTTTTGAAATTAGATCAAAGGGTTGTTAAACAATGAGTTACGGTAAGAGGGATTAGATTTGTTAAACATGGAATTACGGTTGGAGGTAAGGTGAGCACACTTTTGGCAAGAAAGATAACATGTTTCACCCAGCAGCCTTCCCACCTGTCAGAATAAGTGTGTGTCTTGAGCCGCAACTGACCGACGCTACGAGCACGTCATCTGGGAAATCCACTGCCCTAGGGGTTGCCTGAACGGTTACAGAATCTATGAAGTTGGACAAAAAAGTCGAACGCAAATTGTGCAGGTGAGAAAAGATATTTAGTGCGAAAATCCGTCGGACGTAAATTTCAAAGAATGTGTCATCCTATCCGTAAAGTACGGTTAGGCTACTGTTGCACAATTGACGTCACATTTCCTGTGGATAAGTGAATAAATTCTAAATTACTGTTGCATGTCATCAGAAACTAACTTGATGTGGCGTCAAAGGCAACTTGAGATGTGGAAGGTGTGGGAAATCCCAATTGTCCACTCTCGTTCCAACCCCACGTGTACAAGTCCCCGTCATCTGTAGAAAATAAATACAAATATTCTACAGGTAAGTATTATTAAAACAAAAAGTCGAAACTTAATTTATTAATTTGGAAATAAATCAATCAAAAAAGCTAACCAAAGTAAAAAAAAATTGAAGATCTAAGATTTTTTTCAACGCTCACAGAATATCGGCAATCATTGCGTTTATCAATTTGAAATGGGCATCTGATGTTCGAAACCGAACCACAACGAAATTTAATATTTTTCACAATTATCATATAATTATCATTATATAGAGTTTTTAACATTTTTTAAAATCCAATCAACTGTAGTCAACCACACTACATGGTGCTTAAGCAGTATGCGAGGGGAACGACCAGTACCCCGGGATCGAAATTTTAAGAGAGCCCGCGCCGGGAATCGAACCCGAAACCGCCGAGCCACAGTCAGTCGCTAAACCAACTGGGCTACGACGAGTCGTACTCTTCCGTTTTTATTTTTGTCGTAGTGCTGCCCTGCCTACAATCAAACAATTTCCCCCAACCTACATGTAACAGCAGCAGAGTGCCAGCCCCCGGCTGCGATGTGTCGCACCCGGATTCCTTCCAAATGCTCTACTGGACGTGGACTAGGCTCGTGTTCCAAATCGCCGTGACCCAACTGACCTCGACTATCAAGAAAATTGAGAAGGTTTTGATCACTGCACCATATACGGTAGAATTATATTTCAGCATCACACTTGACTATATGAAATATTTGTTGGCACCACCACTGACTACTATACAACTTTATAACAGGGTGTCCCAAAAATCTCAATACCTTCGCAAATTAAATAATTCAGCTCGATTGATGAGAACTAAATGTATCTGAACTTGCCTTCCCATTCCAAAAGTGTAAACGGTTCCCAGATCGTTGAGCAGAACGACGTGCTCCTTTCCGCCACAGCAGACTTCGATTATCTTGAATGCCAGTGGCAATATTTGGGTCTCCAAGATGGGACATCTCAGATCTACCCAAACGACTCTACCGTCTAAAGAGGAAAAAAAAATTGGAAATTAGAACATCACTAAGTGCAAAAATGTCTTGCTAGTTAATGAATTTTAAATCAGTAATTTCATGAATAATTAATCGACGTTTTTCGACGAAGCAGGAAATGCTGAACTCCGAACTTTCAGTGCTAGATATTCAGCTGCAAAGCAGCAATATTTTGTTTCTTATAATAATTTTAATTAGACGAAATATTTTAATTAGACAATATTAAAATTGGAGTTTCATTAGAATGTTACCTAATGTCTTATTTGTATTAAATTGTGAATAAGTGATTAGGAGGATAAATAAACTCAGTTATCTCTATTACAATTGCTCTCTACTAAAACGAACACCTTTACGAGCGACGATTCAAAACTATAATAACGAAACCTCCCACGAATATGTGTATTTCAATTTCTTCATTACTTGAACTCAGATAAACTGCGTCGGAATCGCCCACATCGCAGTCCACAAACTGGTGGCTCCCCAATTGGTCGTGCAGCTCCGAAACCTCTCGAAGTTCTGCGTCGGGATGCAATCTGACCAGGACGCCGTGTCCATCGTCCGCCGACACGGCAGCCACGTGACCGTCGGAACAGGCCACCTTCTTGTACTGGTCAGTGGTCCACGGCGAGCCCTCGGGAGACACGGTCCGACTGGCGCTCAAATGACCATCGCCTGTCAAAATGATGAACAATTTCTTGTTTTTTGTTGAGGTGACAAGGTCGGCCGGAAGCTCACTGAAAATGCTGAATGTCAGCACTCCCATAAGACATCAAATTGATTTTTTTTCCAATTGTAAATAGTGAACAGGGTCAGTTAAAAGAATGTCTCCTGAACAAATAAGCTGCAACTCAATGAGCAAAACAGGGTATGGTTTCTCGACGAATCTTCGGCGCCCTGTGATTGGCTGATTTGGTGACGTTTCACAACTTCGAAAGCGAAACGTCACCAAATCAGCCAATCACAGCGAAACGTCACCAAATCAGCCAATCACAGGGCGCCGAAGATTCGTCGGGAAACCAGACTCAGGAAGATGAAAGGAAAACGGAAATGCTGATTCGTCATCAGGAAGAGTGGTGTAAGTCGGTGTTACTCTCAGGTGACAAGCAGAAGGTTTCATTACCAGTAGATTTACTGGAAGAAATTCCAAATTGAATTTTTGCTTTGCTTCTCGCAAGCCTCAAAAAAATATTCAATACTTAACCGTAACGAACTTGACGCTCAAAGTCCACATTTTCGTCTTTCAAATCTAATTCTCATTCCCTGATTACGTCATCTACGCATGCGCATAAAACAAAATGAGTGGAATTTGGGATTGTGCGCATGCGCAAATGACGTAATGTGATGTTGAGAATCAAATTTGAAAGACCAAAATGTGGTCCCTGGAATTTATTCCAGCAATTCCACTTTATTTTAAATTCACTGTTACAGTACATAACTACAGAATTTTATTTTTCATAGATACAATGACATTTCTTCAGACGTACAAAAACGACAATTTTCGTACACAATCAATTAGAAATAATTATGAGTTCACAAGTTTTCACATTTTACCTGTCAGACCAACGAATGTACTCCAAGACAGCGCAAAATTGTTGTCATTCGAATGTGGCGGTCGTTCGATCGCATCCACTCCCGGGATTATACTGGGCACAAGCGGGACAGCATTAAAGCCGTTAAACCCAAAGAAACATAGGGTCATTCTACAAGAAAAATATGTTTGGGAAAGTTTAGGAATCACCATATACCTCGTTTTATGATTCTGGGCAAGGCGCTTACCTAATAATGCCCAAAAAAAGGCTCCACCATCTCACACATCCTGAATTTCCTCATGTATAAACAGCTGTTCGTAAAAGCTGAAACAGCACGATTCGCTTGACGAGGGCCATACAGGGACTAGCTGCTGGGGCTGGAGCGTTGTAGTGGATTCGAATAGTTTCTACAATACTGGTCAAGCATACATATCCTAGTTACACTGTAAGCATGCTTCAAATTGCTTGAGATTGGAGCAAATTGTTCTTTGAGATCGTGTTCATCGCGAGCGATACAAATCACGTGCTCGAATCTTATTAAAAGTGAACCCTCTCAAGCACTGTTGAGATTCTTGAGCACAATTTAGATTCAAAGCACGGACGAGCGCTACGTGCCGATTCTGTTCAATGTCTAAATGCACCTTGATATTCAATATATCTTGGAATACGTAAGCAAGCTTAGCAAGGTGCGTTTAGACATTGAACATAATTGTGCTTGAGAGTGTGCGTTTCTGCAGTAATGTTTCAACCAAACTATGAAATCATACCATGGTTTCCCGACGAATCTTCACCGCTCTGCGATTGGCTGATTTGGCGACGTTTCGCAACTTCGAAAGCGAAACGTCACCAAATCAGCCAATCACAGGGCGCCGAAGATTTTTCTTCGCGCCGAAGATTAAATTCGTCGGTAAATCATACCCAGCAGATAAAGGTAAAATTTCAAACTGGAACTACGAAGAAACTTAAGTAGACGTGGTTTTTTTTATTAAACACTACGTATTTTATTTGTTTATAAAAAAGAAACGTTGTTCAAGATCTTCAATGTCGACAATGATGCGTCCATCTCGGAAAAGCTATTGTATCCTTGATGTTGTTAATACCCAAAATCCATTGCAGATAACGCTCCACGCCCAATCCGAAGCCAGCGTGGGGAACTGTTCCATATCGACGTAGATCTAGGTACCTATTAAAAAATATTATAAAATGGACCTGCATTGCTTTCGCACAGTTTATTTGTTTGGTAACAATTTAAAGTCAAATCGGTACATCGACATGTCCACAAATTCCAACAAATTACAAAAAAAAATCCAACAAATTACTTACCACTGCAACGAATCCGTTAGGTCTAAACTTTCAATTTTCTGACTAAGCACATCCAACCGGTGTTCGCGAACACTGCCACCGCATAACTCGCCAACTTCGGGCACAAGAAGGTCCACTGCGTCCACCTAGAACACACAGAACAAAAGTGCCATTAGGATGTTTTAAATATACAGCATTCACTCGATGAGGTAATCAAATAGAATGTACCACATAAAGCAGAATCTCGTGGTCTCCACACTTACAATCTTGGAATTGTTTTCGCCAATTCTCATATAGAACGGTTTGACGGCGGCAGGATATTCTGTTACAAACACAGGAGTGTTGCCGCAATAGCTAACGAGATAGTGCTCGTGCTGTTTCAGCAAGTCTTGTCCCCACTACACACAAACAAAATAAATAAATAAACACAAAAGTAAATTTCCAAATCACAGACAAAAAGAGATTCCATTAAAATTCCATCTAAACTACTTACTTTGATGGATTCCAATTGTGTGTTCTTCTCCAGAATACTTATTGCCTCCGTATAGGTCATTCTAATGGCCAAAAGGTTTGTTGTTAAGTCACACTTTAACAATACTCAACACAAATTTTGATTAAAATAATAATTTGAATAAATTTTCAAGGCAACATTTACCCTTAATTACCTACCTTATATACGATTTGTTAAGACAATTTTCCAAGTCTACCTACCGAGTAATAGAAAAAACAGTGACATTCCCAAATTATCTACGAGTATTCCACTAATTAGAGGATCAACTAAAGATATTGGATGAGTTGCACCTCCAGGGAGTCGGCAGCCAGCCACGGTGCTCGGTGGTCTCCCAGAGTTTGGGAGCAACAGAGCACTGGGTGCACCAGTCGCTACGAGGTGGCGACTTTTGCGTGGAGCCTGTTGCCCCTGGCAGGGGTCACCGGTTGACCCCCCAACACACACAAGCAAGCAGGTTGTCTTGCGTCTCATCGAGTTCGGTTGCTGTTGAGTACTTTCTTGCTTTGTCGGCATCGCTTGCTCCGGACAATAAAAGTCGCACTTTTACCTTTGCAATTCGTCTAATCTTGTTAGCTATTCTAGCTTGAGTCGCGTTAAGCTTAGCAATTTTGGTGTTATTTATACTGTCTTGATTTAACCTTGGAGTGTATACTGCGCCAATGGGGTGTTCCACTCATGCTTTTCATCAACGCAAGTTCGCCATTCAAAATAGAATATATGTAATTTGGCAACTGAACTTTAATTGGGTCAGGTTAACTATTAAAAGTGCAACAAATAAACCAAACCTTATATTTTGATTGTTTGTGAAGCCAGTCGACGTCATCGGAACATTTTTCAAGGATTCTTTTGGTCATTGACTTGATGAGGGCTTCAATGAACTAGAAGAACAAATACATTTTGGAATATATGATCGACCCACGTTTGTGTAATAATTTGAATTTACTTGTTAACCACGACCTCCATTTCACCACTGCCGCGATTCGCCGTTTCTAAAACAAATATATTTTCAACCGCATGCTTCGAAGAAGTAAAATTACAGCCAACCATTTTAAACCTTCCAAAAATAGAAACTAACATTTAAATTATGTTTCATGTTTTAATACCATATTCGCCAGTCTTACCATAAAAATGCAAGCTAATAAATTCTATATATTTTTATGCGATTGATCGTTGCAGGGTATCTTAGGTTTAGAGTAGACCATCGCTTACGAATTTTTCAAATGAATATTTCTCACCTCCATCAGTGCCGGTAAAGAGGGCACGACCATTTCCGCTTCAAGCATGTGAAATTCCGCCAAATGATGTCTCGTGCGCGAGTTTTCCGCCCGAAACGTTGGTCCCATCGTGTAAACATTGGACAGTGAACTAATTAGGCAGAACAAATAATCAAAATGCTCAATGCCAACAGATGACGATATAGAGGAATTGCTATTGCTCGTGAAATACTTGTTGGACAGGATTTATTTTATAAAATAAAATGGAAGTTGTGCTCGGGACAGCGCCGGACGAGAAAAGACGAACAAGAGTTGATGATAACTCTTCTCGCCGTCACAGCGATGATGTCAATTATAGTTGACTGCCTTGGGCAATTATAAAAAGGATTTATTTTGTCGTGAAAATAAAGTGATACAATTTGCATATAATTTGCGTGCGTGCGAGGGACTGGCGCGACGTCGAGAAGAGTGTGAGTATCGATAGCTTGTCGCTCGATACTCGACTTGGCTGATCGATAGTATTGTGATCTATGTGCTCGCTTGAGCCTTTGCCTTGCGAGCGATAAGTTCGAATGGTTTTAGGCTGAATGCCTCAATTAAAAATGTTTGTTAAGGAGCTTCACCGTTCATTGAATGTCTTCTGTTCATCAAAATTGAAAGAAATTGGAATACAGGTAATCGAAAATGAATATTACGTACCATGCCATTGCTTCCAAGTGAAACTGAGCCGATATAGTGAGGAAAACATCGTCATCGAAGAATTTAGTTTGGCCTCCTGAAATTCCCGAACTCTCTTGGGTCTTTTGTATAATCGGCTAGGTAAAACATACGAATCGACATATTTTAAGGGCCGTCATCAATTACCTGAAAGAGTGGAGGTATTTATTGGCTATTATTCGTTAGGTGCACGTTTAGTAAGCAGGTTAATTAAAAAGTTAGCGTTTATCCCATATATTCGGTCGCGATCCATTAGTGTGGTTGGCTACAGTTAATTGATAAAAAAATTGAACTCGTTTTTCAGTATGTGGGATGAGAAAAACAAATATTTAAATTCATTCAAAATCACCCCCCTGATTCTACATTTTGTTAAGGGAAAAAGCAATGGGACACAATACTCAAAATCACGAATCAAAATTTACTTTTAACTTCGCAAGACACTTGCATAAAACAACATATCAGATCAAGAGTTTTATAATATCAATTTTCAATAAATGATGTTATCCAAATTCTGTCTAATTAAGTTCTGCTTTGGGGAGCGACCCCATTTTACCGTATTCAGCCAAATCGTCCAATTGATTTTCCTCGTCTGGAAAACAATTTTATCGTCGCCCGATTTTCACTCGCACCATTCCGAATTTATTGTCGTTCACGTATTTTCACCACTTTCAAATACAGGAGAAAATCTCCCTATCAGCGCTCGTTGTGAAGAATGTCCAAGTTGATTGCTTCACCAGAGAACATAGCGGGCATCGCTCTCTAGACGGTGAAATCACGTGTTGATAGTCAGACGAATAAGAGAATGTCTCAATTTGTCTTATCCGAGACGATGGAATTGCGCGTTGACAAATGAGCAAACGAATTGTTCATTTTCGCGTTTTCTTCATGGTACGGAAGATTGGAGACAGGCGAATTATTTAAAACTTCTTCACGATTCATTTGGTTTTTTAGTTCAGATGACAAAATTCAAATTATCATAATTCGTATTCATACGACTTCGATGTTTGTTCAAATTTCGAGAACAATCATTTAGATCAAGTTCATGAGACAGAAATTCATAATTTCTTCAAATGGAAATTAATTCCAAAATTCACTTGATGATTTTCTCGATAGTAGTTTCAGCATATTTCATGAGAGACCAACGAGGTCAATTGATCGGAGAGAAGTGACACCGAGCTTGGGGCGAGAATCGCTGACCAAGACTCGGTTCTTGACCTCCAGCGCCACCCCTACTCCCCATTGGGTATTGTCAGGGCGCGCTCTCATTGGTCCGGGAGGGGGAAGGAGAAGGAAGAATAGATTCCAATCGCATTGACAATCTATGGCTTACAAGTATTCAGCACTTTTTGCATTTTAATTTACCTTGATATGAAAAACTTCTCCGGCGCCTTCGCAATTGTTTGTCGTGAGAATGGGGGTGTCGATGTGTAAAAATTGACGCTCCTAAAATAGATTTAAAAAAAAGAAATGTATCGATATATTTATTTCGTTATTTCACAATCTGGTAGATCCACGAGTGTGGATCCACCGGATAACAGAAAATTAACAAAAAATTATTCACCACTTTTTTAGCAAGCAATTTGATTTGCTTTTTATAGATATAGAAGCAATCGATTTAAAATTTAGTAGCAAATATCACGTCAAATTCCGAATAAATTGTGAGATACCTGGAAAAATTCGTGTACTGCAAAATAAGCGGCACTGCGGACTCTGAGAAGACTGCTGAACGTTTTTGTTCTCGGCCGCAGATGTAGATGTTGGCGCATGAAATCCGAAGACTGAATTTCTTTAGGATGTATGGGATAATCCTAGTATAACGTTTAATTTTTTAGCAACACGATCAATGATTTACAAAAATTCATGTGAGAGGCAATGCAAGCTTAAAATACCCTATCTTTTAATTACAACTATAATATTTTAAAAAATTTCACTTTATTCTTTCACATGCAGTATAATTTTTTTCGAAGTTTAATTGGATGTGACTCATAAAAATGCAGTATTCCAATAAGTATAATTATTCAATGGTTCACTTTAATCATGGGCGACAATTAATAATTTTATACCTCTAATCGACAAGCGCCAAGAACTTCAATGCTTTCAGATTGCAATTCAAAAGGCTGAGCAGGATGGGTACTCTTTGTCAATTCCCCGGTTATTTCCACTGAAGATCCATAGTTGATTTGACTAAATATTGTTTAAAATATATGTTAAATGAGTGACCGTGGAAAGAAGTTCTTGAAGTCAAAGTAAAATATAAGAAAATGTAATTTTTAATGTAACATAGGGGATTGTAATCTAGATAGGGAATATTGAAAGTGAAATCGAATGAAAAAGTAATTGACTCATTCAATAAATTAGAAACTACCAGTTAGCAACTTATAAAAAACAAAGAGCATTTAGACTATTATAAGTAATAATTCATAAATATATTATTTATGAAGTGTCAAGTTTTTAAAAGACTACCTACCCAGGAAGGTTGCTCGTCTTTGAGACCACTTGTAACGTTTTAAAACACAGGCCGTCCCCAACGTCAAAGAATGTGTTTTCCTTTTGCTTTCGCATAGCCTTGACCCAGCCCTAAAAATAGAGTATTAATGACAATGATCAGACCTTTGCTTAAATACTTTAGCTCCGTTTAGGATCCTCAACTCATAGGCCAAATTGAGATAGTCAAATGAAGGGCTGCTAGATTTGGTCGAGTGGATGGTGAATGTGACGGGCATGATGTCAATAGTGGAATGAGGGTCGATAGAAGATTGTAGAAATGCGACCAATATTAGGTTTCCGACTCACATATTGATTCGTCGTAGCCCAGTCGGTATTGCGTCTGACTGTGGCTAGGTGGTCCCGGGTTCGATTCCCGGCCTGGTGGCTGAAGTCACGCAGGATATGTCTGGTTGCACGTCTTTGGATGCCTTCTAAAGGGGCGACAAGGTTTTGCTGGGGGGGGGGTTCCAGATGGCGGAGGCGTACTCCAGGGTGGGACGCACGAGGGTGCGATAAGCAGGGATTAGCAGGAACATTTGTCTCCTATAACTTTCGGATTATGCCCCTATACTATCTAGCGTTGTTTTTTCAATTTTTTTGTTTCATTCAACTGTACGTGGTCAACCGCACTGCAGGCGTTCTTTACCACTCATGGTGCTCGTACAGTACCCCGGGAATCGAACCCGGGACTGCCGAGCCACAGTCAGTCGCAATACCGACTGGGATATGACGAGACGAGACGAGAGAATTTAGCAATTCTATTGGTATGTTTGCGAAAGGTGACCATAGTTGGTAAAGTTGCCCCTCAAGCCTAGCGCCCGTCGAAAGACAAGTAAGAAAAACTTAATTTGCCTCGGTTATTTACCTGAACACGAATCTTTTTACCAACCGGGGCAGTAAGCATTACATTTGTTAACGACATTTTCGAGCTTGAACATTCTCTTGCCTGCAATTGCCACAAATTTTGGCGAAAACAGCCAAGAATTACCCCGGCGCACTTTTGCCTCATAGGCGCCGCCATTTTAAATTAATTGCAATACCATTCATAAAACAGGCTCATATGTTCATCACTAATTGTAGGTACATTATATATTAATATTTTATCGTGGTTCTACCTTTCTAATAATATAACAAACAGTTGAAAAAATAATAATAATATTAATATTTAATAAATTGTTGATTTTAATTTCATACGCAATGAAATAAATTGTACCTGTTATGGGTGACGCAATCCCGCGACCACACTTATAACAGGCACCGACTGCTGCTGCAGCCACTGCTAGGGGCATTGCAATCGATCAGGGAGTCGTTTCTCGACGTTTCTTCGGCGCGAAGAAAAATCTTCGGCGCACTGACGTCACTGCGCCGAAATTATGTTCCCAATTTCGGTAGCGCATTATCGAGTGCTTGCACGCACGAGCAAACTACCGTGAAATAAAATAGCGGTTTCATATTCAAACACGAGTCAAGTTATTACTTATAGCATTCAATTTCAATAAAAGCATTTGTTCAAAAATCTAATAATTTTTATGTTGGATAAATTGCGAGATACACCGAACCACTGAAAAATAACAAATCTGCGCGAAGCGCAACTCTTTAGTCTTCAAGTTTGTCAACATGTTTAAAAAGTATTAATTTGAAGCGCGAGAAATTTTTCACAAATATTCACAGAAACTTTAGAATAGGGTATTGTTAACGTTATCATTGCATACAGAGGATTTATGTTATGTGTTTTTTGTTTCTTTGAGTTGGTTCCTCTTTTTCTATCTTCTGGAAACAATTTAACTCGATTGTAATTTACTTTCAATTACAAGTCAATGTTAATTTCAATTGAATACATTGTCGCGGGGCCCCCAAGTGGGTCTAGTAGCCTTTCTAGCCCTATGATTAATCCGGCCTGCTGAACGGCAGATCCTCAACTCAACTTTCCGAAACCTTAAAAAAATTCCCCACATAAATACTATATCGAAACAACCCTCTTTCTCGCTCTCGCTGACCGACCAATCGAGGTTTTCTTTCCCCCCACAGAATACACTTTTAACAAGCCCAAGTCTAGTGCTACGCAAGCTGTCGCGAGGAAATTTAAACGGCTTCTTCAAAGCCGTACTATGAAGCCCGGAATCTACTATAGCGGATGTTGCGCTAAATCGCTAGTTGCGCATGTGTTTTCAAAATGGCGATCCCCAGCGGCGCTGACATTAACACAAAAGTAACATCGTTCCCGACCAGAGTGCGCTCAAAAAATGGTTTCATCTGCTGAGAAAGATCAGTTCACAAGTAATTACACTAATCAGTTTATTTTGCTTGTTTATTTATATTCTTGTTTTTATTATTATTTTCTCTTAGGATCACTAATGGTTTCTTACATTCTTGATTGCACCCTCATGTATCTTACTTTTTTGTAGAAATGACTACATACATATTTAATTTAGATTGTGTCGCATAGGCCAATTAACGTACGACTCGTCGTAGCCCAGTCGGTATTGCTACTGGCTGTGGCTCGGCGGTCCCGGGTTCGATTCCCGGCGCGGGCTCTCGAAAATTTCGATCCCGGGGTACTGGTCGTTCCCCTCGCACAGTGCATAAGCACTATAAGGGGGACGTAAGGCCTGTAGTGCGGTGGACTACAGTTGATTGGAAAAAAAAAGAAGAAGAACTAACGACGTAAAAGCTAGAATTTACAACGCGTATTGTGCTAGAATAAGTAGATGATTGACATACGTATTTAGTTATCTACTTGTTTGTTTATTTACTTTTTTATTTTTCTTTGTCTGGCAATGGGAAAAATAATTATTTGTGCCTCTTTGGTTAATGTACATGTATGCCACAAGTTATATGTGTATTCCTAAAGCGTCATGTAAACCGGAGGATCTTGGTTGCATGCGACCAAGATCCTCCGGTTTAAATGACACTTTAGACATCCTACCAACTGGCTCTAGTAGCCGAGGTAGGATGCAAATCGCATTGTTGTATTGGCAACAGTTTGAAAATAAAGTATTCAATGTGACCGAATCCGAAAGTGCCAATGATGGCATGCGGTAGAAAATATAATTCCTTTAATAAACTATCGTAATAAATTAGGAAAATGTATTAACATTTTTTAAAAGAAAATAATGTTTCATATTTTTATCACACAATTCAGTCGTCAAAATGTGTTTTTGTTCTGTTGATCGCCAAGAAAAACAAAAAAGTTCACAAAACTATCGTAAAATTTGTTAATCAATTTCGTGACCAAGATATTTAAGTGGTAATTCGTTCAAGTTTCCTTAGAAAAAATTGCCCATGCAGGGCTTGAACCCATGACCATTCACACCCCAGCCCATTACCTTGGAGTCACCTGCGGGGCGATGCTGAAAGGGAATTTTTTGGTGCCTGATGAACAAAAAATTGTGATTATTTGGCCTAGTCACGTGACAAACCGCCATGCCGCCAGCACACGTCCACCAGAGGCCGCTACCTTCAACTGGAAGTTTCGATTACAAATTATTAGCTCACAGTGTCCGAGCTGTAGGAACCGTGGGTTTCTTGGCATTCTGGTCACGAACAGTTAAACACGCCAATCAGTGAGGGTCAGCAGCGTTTCATGAAATAAGGTTAACCTGAGTCCAAATCTACAAAATTTAGCGGACAAAAATATATTTAATCGTTAGCAATGGTGATTCGTTTCAGTGAATATTGGGATGAAAATTTTTTGCAAACAATTCGACTTTAAATATATGGTGTCATTCTGTGTCGCTTCAAACGACGTCACAAAGTCAAAAACAAGACGTTTCCGACGTGTGACGACGCTACACTGGCTTAATTTCAAGAAGGAAAAGTGACGCCACACGTCCTACCCATAAATTTTTTAATAATTCCTCATCGAAGCATGGGGGTGTGTCGGTGGCGAAACATTTTGAGTCACACGATTTCAAGTGATTAATGATTTGATAGACTTTGACAAAACTAGTAATTCAATGCACTTATTTCACATCACAGGGATTACGTCACGCACAACTATGTCAATTGCGACAACCGTCAGTTGTCGTAAAGTGGCTTTGCCGTCCTGTGTTTCGACTCCTTGCATATTTCTAAAAACAGTAAACTAGGTTAGGTTAAGTGAGGCAAGGCAAGTAAATAAGTTTGATTGCGCATTTGTAGCAGAGGAATAATAAATCCGAACTCTGCAAAGGCGATCGAGTTTCCAATATATGACGCTTATCGGAATTGACATTCCCTGAGCATGACAGCAATTAAGTACAAACATAGCAGACAAGAGAGGTTCCCGGCTTTGCCTGGGTTTACAGTAACCACCAATGAAATAAAAAATTAATTGTTTAAATTTACCGGCTATTTT
>JAQGBY010002472.1:0-22936 GCA_034698785.1 Mycogona germanica
TTCCGAAGGTGTCGGCCGGAATCGAAACCGCGATCACGGGCTAAGAGGCGAACGCGCTACCTCTCGACCACTCGACATCTCCTGATATTGTAATTGTATGAAACAGATTCGGTGATAATCACCAAATACCTTGCAGTAGTTTCCGAAAATCTGAACGCATCGTTCAATCAGCCAATATGTTTTTGGGACGACGTGGCCCGTTCTGCCCAATTTACTCCCCCCACTACTCAATACACACAGCGCATGCGTCGCGTTTCGCGCCTCAAAATTTCTCAGTTGATGAGATGCCGGAAACGGTGAGAAGAGAACATCGTTCGCTTCCGCATTTCCGCTGCATTGTCCGCTACCGCGTCGCGCGTATCCGTATGCGTGTCACGACCAATGCTCCAGTAAATTATGAACGGCAATAATTCGAAAAATTAATTGATGCCCCCAACTTCAATATTTTTTCATCATTTCAGATTTTTATCAGTTTTGCTGTTGTCTTAGTTTTTGCTACACTTCGCTTATATCGAGTTGCAATTTCAAAGGAAAGATAAATTTGCCAATAACGCAATGTGAAAAATCGTGTGATCGAATTTGAAAATCTTCACATACCAAAATGTCAATTTTTCGAATCTTATAGAAATTCAACAACTGAGCTACAAAATAGACAATGATTTCAAAATATAGTTACGCTTCTAACAAGCAAAAAACTGCTTCTGAAAAAAATATTCTACTGACTAAAAAAACAGTTGAACAAATATCCTGATAATTCTGCGATTAACGCAAAAAGATTCATTAATTTTTTTCGTGAACGATTTCTGAGAGATACACTATTTTTCTATTAAAAGAAAAATTTGGGGCACCGTTTCAAAAAATCTTTCCACCTCTAAAATAATTATTCGTAACGTAACGCAAACGTAACGTAACACACAAAAACTTGCCATTTATTATTAAACACAAGCACATATTTTCCCCCAATTAAATGCATGTGAGTTTGACATGTTGTGGAAGTTTTTGTTCAGGCCAAGTCAATATTTATTTACCAATGCCGATTTGCACATACAATATGCGTGCGTAGATATACTTTGTACTAGTATATATAACTGTATTTCCCATTCGTTAGGCTCGTCACCTGACTAATACAACTGCACTTTGTGGCCCAGATCGTGTCCGCGCGGTTGCCAGGTGTTTTCTGGATGAGGTCACACTTGACTCGATCCAGGACTCGTATCCAGGACAGTTCCACCTGAACAACTGTCCCGACACTCAAAATAAAAACGTGTTCAGAAATATATTCAGATTGCCGTCAGACAAACTTTGCTATCGCACATTCAATTCGTACGCCTCAGACGGAACGTTCCGATCCCGTTCTTATTTATGAAATGCTGATTGTTGATCAACTTTTTAAGTTAATTGGAATTTAAATTTCGAAATGTATACGTAAATAAAAAATGGACCTCACAAAAACAAAAAGATAAAATTAACTGAAGTATTTTTTGTTCACTAATGCATTTGTTTAGGGCTCAATAAATATTTCCCCGGACACTGATAAGACCTAAACACACAACAATGAGTATATATGCGCAAAAGCCAGAATCGACAAATTTTTGTATTGAATATATATATTTTTTATGTTTTAAAAAACGCCTTATCGTGCCGTGCCGACCTGTGTTTGTGTCCCTGTTCTTGTTATCGCCAATGATGTTGCGATAAACGCTATTATTGGCAGTCGTCAACGTCATTTGTAAATATTTGAAAATTAGGTCTGAAAAAAGACGTTCTCATATTTGTTCTGTGCGTAGTATATAGTTCATAAGATAATCATAGGTTGTCAAACACATATCGAATACTCAACAATATGAGAGATTTTTGATCAACTGAAATCAATTGAAATATTTATATGGTTGGTACTAAATACAAAAAAAATGAAAATTATCCTTAATATTGTATACAACTGAACTCGCACATAAATCTGAGATTTGAGAAAAATTGCGACCCTTCGTTAATTTTGAGTAATTAAAAAAATAATGCTTCTTCTGAACGGAAATATTCCTTAACAATAAATAGGAAGAACGTCTGGATTATTTTCATTAAAAATGGGGGTTGTGCCCGGGACAGGCCGGACTAAAAAAACGAACAAGAGTTGGCGATAACTCTTCTAATATAATAATAGTAAACCATTATTTAAAATGAAATAACTAATCTAGAAAAACGTGGGAACTGACGATACGATGACGATTCGCATCTAACAAATTTACCACATCCACATCTCCCGTTACAAACTATTATTTATAATTACTCAAGGTAGACAGTACCGGTCTCACGCAACACCATTTGCGATCCTCAGCTGTCTTTTGGACGATGACTAAATTTTAAAAATAAAACTAGAGCACATCGGAATTGAGATGTGCTTCGATCTGCTCTAGTTTCATTTTTCGTCTTTCATTCGGTGCTGTCCCGAATTCACCATTTCCGATTTGCTATCACACAGACGTCCTCACAAAACCCTTCATTAGTTACATTAATGTTGGATGAATATTTGTAATAATCTCGTAGACCACTCGGTCATAATCACCGAAAATAGTTTGACTAATAAAAAAAACATTAGGAACAAATCCAGGACATCCTGGGATTAAACGACGACGGCTAAGCAAACTGGGGCCACAAGAACGTTTTCGAGAGAATCCCACTTCATCAAATCATCAGTTGTGTTCGAAAGAAACTGTAGTGTGGTCTACGAGATTATTATAAATATCCATCCAACATTAATTTAACTGTCGGATTACATTGCTATCCCTATCCTATCTAGCCTTTTTGGTTCGTGCTGTCAACGCTGGTGACCCGCTTTGCGGCTAAGCTGGAAATATAAATTTCATGATATTGTAAAACACGATTGTAGATGCTGGTGTACACACACACACGTACGTATGTAGACTACGACCTTGAATTAAAAACGTTAAAGATTGGCGAAACAACAAGACGGCGCCCGAGAACAGCTTCCCAAGGTATTCCGACTCTCAGGTGAGCTGGGATTGGAAAACAGTCGTTCAGGTCGCACCACTCAACCTCCACCGACATCTGTGCATCCTCGATTGCCAAGTCACTAGTCTGGTCGCACCACTTTCACCAGCAGCCCCCACGTACTCCTTCTCCTCGTCCATTATTTTTTTATTCGCTCAGAAAACGAACGAGGCTCGTTATGGGTTACACGGACTTTCTTCTGCGTCCGTTTAACCAAGCAAGAACCACAATTTTGTTTCTGGCGAAAGGGTTAACTGGACACTGGTGATGTTTAATTTATGAACTTGCCCCCCCCCACCCCACCTCGGGACTGACCAAACCAGTGTGACGCCCATGTGGTTCTAAACTTGCGAACGAATCAATTGTGTTACTTTTTTTGTAGTGTCGACAAAAGAGGGTCTGGCCTTAACCGTCATAAGTACGTCATAGGTACGCTCGGGTGGTCACCGGAGGAGGAATTGATTATCTTGGCCATCGAGCAGGTCTCCAAACTCTGACTCAACCTGTCGCCGCCCCAATTTCATCACCTTCGGCAAAGAACATGATTTGATTGGGGGGGGGGGGGGGAGGGTAGCAAGTGAAAAGTCGTCCCTCCACGGTGAACGCTTCCATAGTCGACGTTAACACTATTAACCTCCTTTATGAGATGACCTCACCTCTTGAAAAAAGCAACTGATCTGACGCGAACGAGTTAACGCTTTCCTTCAATGGTAACTAAGGTCATAGGTGTAGCTAAAAATGTTAAGGAGGTTCACCATTGATTGAACATCTTAAACCCCCCAGGTAGGCGACTTGGACATTTCGCCTAACCAAGACTGCCTAGGAAAGGGATCTTTAACGCCCCGATATCGTATAAGTACGGGTCATGATTTGACTTCTATTCCGAAAGAAGACGTGTGAAGGAATTTCTCTCGCCCGAAAAATTTCGAAGGTGTCGGCCGGAATCGAAACCGCGATCACGAGCTTTTGAGGAAAACACGCTACCTCTCGATACCCAGCTCATGGTAAGAGAGACACGGAATAATTACGCCCCTCCCCCGCATGCTGAGTTCCAATAGTGCCGAACAATTAAAAACGGAGATAAGGCCACGCTGGAACTAATTGTCGGCAACAAGTGATGTTCTCGAGACGATTGTGAATGTGAATGCGACCTCGTTGTCTTTTTTTTGAGAAATTAATTCTCGTCCTTTAGGTTCGGCCGCCAACCCCTATTTGCATTGTCTCCGACCACAGGTGAAACACAGTGTTAGAGAAACGGTCGGTGGTGTCCACTGCACTCTATATACAGTAAATAATAGAGAAAGTCGTCGCCACCCAACTATCTTGCCACAAATGAACACTCACAAAGGCCGCATTATGAGCTGGTCGTTCTGTTACTGAAATTGTATTGTCGTTTATGAAGTGAACGTTCGTCTTTACAATTTTGAGTTGTACAGTCCTATGTACTGAACTTTTATATACCCCTTAATTTTGATAAAATATTGTTTACGTTGACAAGTCACATTTCATCCACATTATCGGCATTTTCAAAGTCTCGACGCATCGCTGTCACGCACAGGAAAGTAAATTGCGATTAGCGTCAGATATGAGAAATTCACAAATGTTATATGAAACGTATTTACTTTATCTAATTTGCCTTACCTAACTCACTAAACTCACACAAAACATAGTATTTGGCGTAGCGGTGCCACTCTTTTCAAAACAATACAAGGGGGAGTGGAAGCACAGGACAGCACAACCATTTTCTCATATTTGACGGCTGACAAGTGTTGTGCGTGACGAAATCCCGTCTTCATGTATCCGTATTTAAGGGATAAAAAGTTGGATTTGATAGGGATAAAGCAATTATTCCACTCGCCCAATTGCACAAATTAGCCTGGCATGTTAATTATACTATATTTTTGTGGACCACACAGTATGTGTAAACAGAAATTGTTATGATCCATGACTCCCTACATTGGCACAGTCGCTACCCACAATGCAACATTCTGCGACGCCATTCATGTGGCTGTCGGCTGAAGCTCATGTTGTGGAGCACATGTTATGATCATCCATCATTAATTGAATGGCCTATAGCGAATCAGTAAATCGGGCGACACAGTTTCATTTAGACAAGCTAAAACTCAACACATCCATGAAAATTCCACAATTCAACTTTCTCAGTTAACCACTACAAATAAAATTAAAAGCCTAAAAACCACTCCTAAAATGTTTGTTGAGGAGGCTTACCAGGTTTGTCAAATTCAGATCCCTCCTCAGGGAGAGACGTGACAATTTCTACCTAGCCTAGGTCACAGACCTAGATATGGATCTTTAAAGTGTACCTGATATTGTCTTTACTTTCATTCCAATGGAAGACGTAGGAATTTATGTCCCCCTAAAAATTCCGAAGGTCTCGGTTGGGAATCGAACCCGCGATCACTGGAATAACAGTTCCTGATGATACACGAGACTTCCTGATGTGTACCCAGTTTCAACTTCGTCACGCCCTTTATAATTTCGTCACATATTAGTTTTTAAAAGGCTAATCAAATTGATCTCAGTCATGCTGATTCTCAAGAAGTCGCAATCATGTACGAGCAAATTCGTATTGTCCAGATTAGAAAATTTGCCGAACCAGAATAAATTATAAAAATGAGAACGTCATGAATGGATTCTCTGACGTCACGCGAATCGTTCAAACAAGTTTACACAGGACAGGTGTGTGTATTCAATTATACAGGGGTGATGTCGCACATCTTGCATGATGAAAAAAAAGCGGTCCTTTTTATTTATTTTTTGCTCCACACCCGAATATTTCGTAAATAAATTGGTGCGAGACGTCAGAACAACCTTGAATCGAGTTTTTTTTTCGTCGAAGGCTCGAAGCAGACAACCGATCTGCCGAAACTGCAAGCCTACATACACTACATGTGTATTGTAACCTTTTCCTCATGGACACCTAGTTTCAAGTTCCGAATTGAATAGCAATTGGGTGCGTTCAGAAAGCAATGCCAATTCAGAGGCACGCTTGAGCTCGACGAGGGAAGAAGGTGGCTGAAGGGTATTTAGCTTTGAAATTCTATTCGTTAAGACTTTGGATCGTCAGTAAAACGTAATCTCATCAAAACCTCAAACATCGGATATTTCAACCCTTAAACCATGTTCTTAAAATTGAATTCACAGAGAATTAATTACCTGAGAAATTCGCAGGTGTGAGAAGTTTTATGAAGCTACCCGGGCACTGTTAGGCAAAAATAGAAATACCAAAGGGTTTCTGTTCCTGGTGGAATAACACGTGGCTATTTTGTCATGTCGCTCGAAAAATTCCAGAGGTCTCGGTCGGGAATAGAATTCACCCACTATGACACAGAAGGCTCCTAGCCCATATTAGAGGAATTCAAAAGAAAATTGAAGCAATTTAACTCCTTTAATGTGTCTTAACATGTGTTCAACATAATGATGGAATATCAACTTTTAATGTGAAGAGAACATCCAAAGCGTATTGCAGGAATTTCGTAATTGCTTAGTTATTCAACAGGAAGTTAACTACTTTTCAAAGAGTATATTCTTAATTCTTGAATGAAAACCAAATAATTGATAACAGGCTATCCAGTGTGAGATTCCCGACTCGGTCTCTCGAATCGACATGTGTCCCAAAATCAAGGTGGACACGAATTAGTCGCAACACTTTTTTCCATTCACTGTAGTAGTCATTGCACTACGGGATATTACCCCTCGTGGTGCTTAGGCACTGCGACGAGGGGCACATTTTCACCAGTACCCCGGGATCAAATAATCGAGAGCCCGCGCCGGGAATCGAACCAGGGACCGTCGAGCCACAGTTCGCTGCAATACCGACTGGGCTACGACGAGTCGTAGTTTGTATTTATTAATTTTTTTAAATCTTATTCTAAACTACGAATCCCGACAAACCAATTTACCGACACCTACCTGGACGCAAAATAGAATATATATAAATAAAAAGAGATAATATCCGTCTTACCTGCGCGACAGGAGACAGCTTTCCCCTCCGAGAGACAGTTTCGTCAATTAAAAAGAAATCCCGGGAGCACAAGATTCGATTGATTGTCTCGTCTGCCAAAACCGATTCGCACAATCAGCTGAGACTCGTTAAAAAATCCCGTGTGAAAAATAAAATACTCCTGGAAGCTGGATAGCACGCCCTGGAATCCTGGAAATGACACTTTCGGGAGGAACTGGGCTGTGAATGGGAATGACTGGATCCACAATTCGAACTAGATTCGTTGGTACATCGATGGCACATCCTCCTCCTGCTCCTGCATACACATGTACGTGTTTAGTGGCGCGTTCGAATCACAAACCGTTTCTGGGGATTCTGACGAAACTTTCGCCTATCGCTCTCAGACTCTCTCGATTGTCTCGCCGTGCACTCTCTACAGGTGGCAGCTCAATCACACACGCACGTGGCTTCGCGGAGCGACCTCTGTCGGTTGGATGACGCACACACACATACACTGGCTCGAGAATCTGCTGCTGCGCGCCGACAAAGGTCGCTACCTGTTGCGAACAGGGAAGTTAAGAAGGCCCTCCTGCCACCAATGAAATACTTGGCGCTGTCACTCACTGGAAAATCAATTGCGATAATAAGCGTCAGAAATTGGAAAACTCGCCTTTGCTGAGACGCGGATTCACTTATTTACTTTCTCTAGTTTGCCTTTTTTTAAAAACCTAACCTTACCTAAATCACTAAACTTATCCAAAACATTCTATTTGACTTAGCGCGTAACCACTTCTACCTAAAATATAGAAGTCGAAACACAGTACGGCATAGCCACTTTTACGTATCTGACGGTTATCACACGTATTGTGCGTGACGTGATTTATTTTCATACGGTTCGCCTTGAGAACCGGCTTGGGTTCGTTTTGTAATTGATGGAACTGACGAGGGGGGGGTGTCCGTGACATTATTTCAGAAACTATTAAAAATGGCCAAGATATTTGATTATTATTTCATCGATTCATCATCTCAGCCGTTGCTTGCGAGTAAATTTTGTTATTGTATAATATTTAATGGGGGATATGTTTCAGAGAAAGATGGTGGGGGGGATTCTCTTTGACCACTTACAATTTCCAGCGAGACATGAAACGTTATTCACATTACGAAAAATGGAGGGCGCGTTACCAAAAACTAATATTCTCTGAGCGCTGGTATTTTTGTTGTTTTTAATCAAAGAGTTAACCAGCCGAGATATAAATTAGAAATGACCAAAAGATCATAAATTTCACCCATGATTCCATTTTATCGTATTTTGTTCGCTTTCCGGCTTTGATGTATGATGTCTCAAACACTCTCCAATTATTTTATATTTTCGTTTTCGAACGCGACCTTCACAAGTCTACCTGACCAATTCCCGGTGCCGCGGTTGGTTTTACGCGAAACAGAGATGAGGCAACGCCACGTGCGAACGGATCCAATATTTTGTCGGATTCTCATTGGCCGCACGCAGCTGGTGGGTTACCACGTGCTTCACTACGTCATATTGTGTGTCCATACCGTTTTTTGTATCGACTCCCTCCCCCTTTAGGTCCGTGACGTCACGGGCGCGAGTTTGAAACGGTGAAACAAAAACGCTTCTGGCAAGGGCAAGATTATGTCGACCAGACTGAATGTTGCAACATTCTCAACGTTGATCTTATGACGTTTCGTGCGGAGGGGAGCGAGAGAATTCTGAGAATTGCGAGAGGGGCCAATGTTTGCTTATTGGTCAAAGTTGAAATTACTACATGACTTAAATGGCATTGTCACGTCCGATTTTTAGAATAATCTTTTTTTTAAAGATTACGGACAAAGTTCTGTATTTTTTCTCACTTCAGCTCAATCATACCTTAATATCCTAGTCGTGTAAACGGTAAACTTGCTTCAAGTTGCTTGAGATTGGGGCAAATTGCCCTTTGATATCGTATCCATCTCGAGCATACAAATCACGTGCTCGACTCTTTATTAAAAGTGGAACGTGCCCACTCAGGCACAATTGAAAATCTTAATCACAATTGAGATGGCGGAATTGTCATTCGAGAGCGCCTCGTGTTTTCTTGTCAAAGCACGGACGAGCGGCACGTGCAGATTCTGTTCAATGTCTAAACGCACCTTGCTAAGTATGCTTGGAATAAATACCATTTGACCCATGTGACTAGGGTATAAGCTGTAAGCAACTAAACATTTTATACAGAATTCAGTGAACAATTTTTCCCTCTTATCTTTGTGCATGTGAAAATTGCAAATTATTTGTTTTTCAACACAGTAATTTTAAAATAAAATGAGGTGCCTTGAATTGCCAATAAACAGATACGTCATAATAATAAGACTAAGGTGAATTTTCTTTCTCAATTTTCTCAATCAACATGAACAAAATCACCTTTTTGTTTTCAACCAGTGATTCCTAGCTGTTTGTATCATTTGTTCACTCGTTAGTGTCGCAACATTCCAAGTACTTGTGCATGTACACATATAGTACATGTATCAGTTCCCTGTACAATTCTCGAGTGTTAACAAATTGCACAATCAGCACAAGTAAACATGTAAACATGGTAACCTTCACAGGTAAACTTCGCAGCGCCACCTTCCATCAATGCACAAGTGACAATTAAATCGCAACAAAGAGACATGCTCATGGAGTCACGTTTTTACATAATCTCATAGAAAACTTGGGCCCACCCCCGACCAGACTCCGGGTTCCCGTTTCGCAACGTCATCGGCTGGAGTGTGAGGAAATGCAAGAAAATTTATTGAGCTCATATCCTTATTGTACTCAGCAGAATTGGTACCGTCTCCATTGAAGTTTTGCATAAGAAATTGGCACCGAGCTTGCAGCGAATACGGTGCACCTCTTAGGCTATATTTAGCTTGTTTCCGTAAATTGCCAACCGTTTACAACCTGAGCGTGACGTCATCAGGTGTTATATCGCGAGAATCGACGGATTCTGAAGAACAATACGTTCGTCAAAATTGTAATCGCGGTTGACGCGTGCTCAGGTAAACAAAATTGTCTGATTAGCTGGGGTCGATTGGGGAAACACCTTTATGTCGCTTATATGGAGAAACTCCCACCACAATATATCCTCCTCAGGCTTGCGATACTTGACTTGGCGCGATGTTCTTTTTAGCAAATTCACAATTTGCTGTGCAGAATAGAACTTTGCAGATTTTGAAGCTCCAACGAATTGTTCTTTAACTTCTGGTTCACAAATGACTACTTTGCCAAACTGGTTACGTGTCAAACCAAACCAAACCGAAATAGAGAACTTCCAGATTTTGACGTTTTTGAGAAACTAATCATATTAACTCATTTTAGCAAAAATAAATTTCCACATATTGTTAAACTAGAAGATTCGTTGGTACATAAGGATATCACAAATATTTCATGTTGAATTAAGGTCCCGAATGTAAAGTGTACAAAATGGTAAAATACAGGTTGATCCAATAAAATCTGGGCCAATTTACAATAAAATATATATATATAATATTGACCCAGATTTTATTGGACCACACTGTGTTTTTTCTCTTTTGATATATCATTTTTGAATGACTTCTTTCCAGAATTAAAAATTTATTTTTTCGAAATATTGCACCGTCTAAGCAGGGGTCTGAGAAGGTTACACTGGTACTTTTTGCATTTAGGACAGTAACTTAATTGAACCAAGTTGCAATTAGTTAAGAGAATGTGGCTCCTTTGCAGAGTGAAGTCTGAAAACGACGATCTTTTGTACAGTGTACATCGTACCGATTGGTGGTGGGGGGTTAGGCCACCATTATATCGGAGATAGCCTTATGCCCTTATTAAATGTTTACTCCCTTCTGATTGATCTTTTGTGTGAGTGACGTCATGACGTGCGATGGGGTGTCAGGTCCGGCGTCCGACGGAAACCGGTTCATTAATCATTCTCTTCGCTGTGATTTAACGATCTTGGTTGGGGATGTCGAACGCGCCAAAAATCGTACGAATGTTGTGGTTTGTGTTGCAATTTCGCGCAATCGCGCAATATCTGCCCGCCATTTGCAATTGGTATATTTTTGGCGTTTAATCCAAAAAAGAAAATACGCATGGACAAGACTTTTGGGACTGGAGGATAATGATTGTGGGTTGGCTCAATGATCCCAATAACTCAGGTGCAATTAAACAATTAAAAGTAAGACTGACGACAGGTGACATTTCATTCACTGGTTACGTGTAAGTTGGCCTATTGCCAAAATTCTATTTTTAAAAAATACCCACAATCTGTTTTTATTTTTGAACATTTGCGTCGTCGCTTTTCCTCGTACAAATCTTCGGGGCACCACCCTAACGAGGAACCGTTTTATTAGTCTTCCTATAAACACCAAGTGCACACTTACGTTCTATTTAGCGCTAACTAACGAAATGGGGGGTGGGGGAAATCTCAAAGAAAATCAAACAAGATGTTTACCTCTGTAACCGTTTGATATGTTTCACCTTTATCAATGAAAGTACAATGCCGTAATTTGAGACACATCATTGTTGAATGTCACGATGTACATGTAGTTGCCAAAATGACACCTTTCTTATTTCTGTCAAGTTAACGCAGTTAACGAACCCCTATCTGAAGAGCAACGCAAGGCTATCTTATCCGTCGTTTTACATTATTTTTAAAATATATTCAATAATATTGAAATTATTCGGCGGCATGAATCCCGTAGGACTACTTGACCGGTGGCATCCTGTTCAGTCCCAGATGAAATTGTGGCCGACCGTCCACCAGAGAGCTCCAAAATCGTGCGCTCGTCTCGTCGTCGGGATGGACATCCCTGCAGATCCGATCTACGTCCATGCGGCGCATCCAATCGGTAAGGAACGGCCGTTCAGAGGTCGACAGCAGCGCCCTTTGACCTTGGTACAGCCCCAGCGACCAAAGGAGTAAGGCCGTCTTGAAGAAAGCCCAGATCATGTAGTCCACCATGCCCGGCTGTGGGCGACCTAAGGGTGAGGACGGTCAAGCGAATTAACTGGACATGCGCAGAAAATTTATAATTTGAGGTTATACTAAAAAAAGATAGCCCCAGGTGTCTTAAAAAATAATTCACCAGAAAACTCTTAGATTGAGAGAAAACGTTGACTTCTCAGATTAAGACGTCTTTACTTACAGTGTAAACGTACTGTAGTTACGTTATCTTTAATAGAGCAAATCTGTATAAGAAAAATGCAAACCTGAAAAGTATTGAGACCTCCTTGCGTTCAAGTGTTTCTCAAAAAATGTCAGTTCGTCCAAAAATTCGTCAAAAGCAGAATAATCTTTTCGTCTGTACACTTTGCCGTTAATATCTCCTAACTGCGAATCAATCCAAATAAAAAGCATAAAATTAATTGTCCACGTGTAGAATTAGATCAGTAAAATTCTGGGAATTTCGAAGTTAGTTTTTTTCTTAATTATGGATTGAAAAATAAAGATATTTGAATATTGGGAACGCGAAAACAACATTGACATTGAGAAATGCAGTACACTGTCCCGAAAGTCAGACCGGTGTATCGTTTGATTGCCTCACAAAGATGGACAGCAACTCCTCGCCCGCCACCAGAGGTCACTCAGTTCGAGACCTCTTTTCTCGCCATAGGCGTGACGTCAGTGACTCTCGTCGGTACCGCTGTAGATAATCTGTTATATCCTAGTCACACGGGCCAAGCATGCTTATTCCAAGCATGTTTAGCAAGGTGCGTTGATAAAATTGAACAGAATCTGCACGTACCGCTCATCCATGCTTCGACAAGAAAACACGAGGCGCTCTCGAATGGCAATTCCTCCATCTCAATTGTGCTCGAGAGGGCACGTTCAACTTCTATTAAATTTCGAGCACGTGATTTGTATCGCTCGCGTTGGACACGATCTCAAAGGACAATTTTCCCCAATCTCAAGCATATTTGAAATCTCTCGAGCAACTTAAAGCATTATAATAGGAAGAAGAACGTTTAGAAGCATGCTTATCGTGTGACTAGGACATTAATGAGAGCCTTCACGCGTTACATTTTTGTTAGCCGTCGGATTTTATTTGACGTCCGCGACACGGTTGTTAAGTTTTGGAGCTGCTAATTGGAGTTTCTCCAAACTGCACACGATATTAAACATTATAATTAAACTAATTGTCCAATTGCTCATTTAAATATGACCCTGACATTACATTGTTTTAATAACCGTAAAAGTTTTTCCAATCCTCAAAAGCACTTCCAAGAACGTAATTTTAAAGTATCGGGTCACATTGTCGATTTCTAATCGAATTGAATTTTTTCCAATCCTCAAAAGCATTTCCAAGACATAACGGAATTTTATAGTATCGGGTCACATTGTCGATTTCTAATCGAATGGAATTTTTTAAACCAAAATATGAGTAAACTTAGTATGGACATAATAAGTACAACTTCTGTATTTTAGCGAGTAAATATACCTTAAAAATTCTAATATCGATGGGATTATAAATATTTGATCAAAAAGCAAAATGATAAATCGCCGCAATTGCGCTATAGTAAAATAATAGGCGCAAATTATCCAATTCTGTGTCGATGAGCAACTGCAAAGAGTTGGTTTCTAAGGACGTCACTTGCCTTGGCTGCTCTGTCAATGAGAAGTTTTTCCTTGGCCTTTTGCAGAGGGTTTTGGGACCAGAGACTGCCTCGCTCCGAGCCGTAGGCTGCGTCGATAAAGTCAGACAGGACCAGCGATTCGGTGATTAGGTGACCGTCCAGTTCTAGGGCAGGCACAATTCCTTCCGGGTTCTTGGTCAGGAACCACTCGGGCTTGCTGCCCAGATCGATGTTCACCTCTTCGTAACTATTTTTATAGATGACCGATGTTAGACAATGATGTCACCAATTTAGCTATTTGGCGCCGTTTCAAACGTGAACTGCAATTATAACGTTTCGTTTCTAAATTGCGTTTTTATTCTCCTGAGACCCACGTCTAATCTGACCAAAATAAGCATGTAAGCATCCAAAAATTAAAATAAATTTTTTAATTCATATTACATATTAATTGTTATTATAATTAACCATACATTGGGAATGTCCATGGAACTTTATATAGCGAACAATAATTTTCACTATGCATAGAGACATGGGACAATAATTACAAATCTAACTAAAAATTAGCGATTACGTTCGATATTCCAGATTTTTTTGTTCTCTTGAGGATATGTAAATTAAATTGTCCTGTTTTTAAATAATTCTATATTAAAGTTACGTTTTGGATGTTCGTAGAATTATATTGTGAACACTTACGGGACACCCTTAGCGGCAAGGACCATACGCACTCGATAAGCGAATGGGCAAAAGGGCATGTTGTACAGACGAAGGGCTCCTGGCTGAGAAGGGACCGGCTCCTCGGAACCTGCAACATCCCAAACAAATTGAGGATGCAAATTTCTTCGCACATGAGGACGTATTTTTTAAAAAAACAACTTGGGGAAATACCAATGAGGGTAAAAGGTCTAGAGTCCAGGAGTCGTTGTTCCCCGAGGCGTCCACCGAAAACATCCATTATTGTCTAGATCGGTTAATTTCGCTAATATAATCTCATAGCGGTTTTGCGGATTTAATACGGCACAAAAATTGTCGGGAATCCCAAGGTACATAAAATACTTGGACTCAACCGTTTCTGAGCTAACCTAGTATTTTAAATACCTTGGGGGAATCAGTCATCCTTATCAGAAATTTAGCATATGGTTTAGTAGTTTTAACACCATTAATATCGTTTTTAGGGGAAAACACAACGTACGATTTTTTCCCGAAATGATAATCCCGAAATGACACTTGAAAATATTTTTTTACGTGTCAACCAGGATTCGAAATGGTTATGTTATGGCATCGTCTAAAATGATTTTTGCTGGTATGTGTAATAATATGCTAGAAGTGGCATAAGTGTGCCAGCAAGTCTGGCGAGGATGTACAGTATCAATTTAAAAATCTTTGAAATTAATTTAATTGATTGTGACGATTGTTCCTTACCTTTTGCGTAACAAATGTTTCTCTGCTGGTCGCCCATTGTTGAAAAAGTGCTCCAATCTGAATTGGGCAAATTTCGTTTTGATTTATCACAGCTAATGCGCGGAGAAATGTTGTAATTAAATGAATGAAACATACGACCAAATATGAAATGTTGTTGAATTTTATGTAGTTTTCGAAGTCGGCTATGCCACGCCCACTTTGCCGCAAAATTGATGAAACGTTTGGAAAAGTAAGTTTCTCCAAATGTCGTGTCGCTTCTGAAAAAAAAGTGGTGTCCGTCAGGAATTACGAAATCCTTAGTATTGTGTGACTACGCTTTTCCTCAAACCCCACAATTAAAGTGAGTAGCTGTCTGGTAATTCTTTCTCCTAATACCGAGTAATTAATAATCTAACAAGCTCATTTCAGATAATGTCTAGCAATATGTCATGTTTGGGGAAGTAAGAATGACATTCGTATTAACTTTTAAAATTACAACAAATTAATTATATTGCCCATAAAATAAAATAAATGTCTTCATAAATAAATCCTTGCCATTTTATCACAAATGTGAAACATCAATAACTAATCTGCGACATATATTTGTTATTGTTGACTTAATTATTAATTTTTTTAAAAACAAGTGCAGTTGCATTTCGCTAGTGAATCCTAGATTTTAGGCGTTCAATGCAGCAATCAATCTAGAGCTAAATATATTTTACATTGAAATAAATAAATTGTTTATTGCGTAAATTGGTCGCAAGATGTTCAGGGATCTGTATCGTTAAGCATTTAGGCGGTACTAGTCCTGAAAAGATCAAATAATTCATTCAGGAAGATATTCATTAATCATTTATATAAAATTGTACTATAGTGAGTTCATACTCATAGCTATTTAGCAACGGCAATAATTGTTGGCCAGAACTAAACTCTGCAGTTTCAAATTATAATTAATGAAATAAATTTTTTAAACAGTTTTAATATAAAATCTTGGCAACAACGACTGGGCAAGCTTGATCAAAATAAACTTTTCAAATTAAAATTTATTTTAAATTTCATTCAAACACCACATGAATAGCTTACAATCACCATGATTACAAGTGAATTTTCCCATGAATCTCAGTTTAAAATATTTGTTGCTTAGTAAATTAGTTGCAAAATCGAACGGAACAATTTGATGTTTAGATTATTAATAACTAGTCCATAGTAATGATGCATTTCAATTTTCCACCTTCGCTTCCGGTCATTTTTTCGTCGTGGCGCAGTTGGTTTAGCGACTGACTGTGGCTCGGCGGTCCCGGGTTCGATTCCCGGCGCGGGCCCTCGATTATTCGATCCCGGGGTACTGATAAAAATGTGCCACTCACATACGTAGTGACTAAGTACCAAGATGGGTTACAGAAAATCCTATAGTGCAGACTACAGTAAATTAAGAGAAAAAATGTTCATTTCTTTTTTTTATTCTATTACATTTTATGCGATTTTTATTTTAAACCGAAATATGTTAGGCAGTTAAATCGTGAATGAATGTTTTACAGGATTTGGAATAAATGATTTATAAAAATCGTTAAAAATAATATATTCTCCAATTCGATTTTTTACTACATTCAGTGTTAATAATGGACGTTATCTCTAGATAGGTTGCGCTCTGGAAATGTGGTTTGGAATGCGGGTACGATTAGGCGATGGTTCAGAGGCCCAAATCGTATTCTGGATCACCGGCCATCACGCTCCTTTTGAATCTGAGCTCCAGGTCTTGGGGCAGCGAAACCGACTGGATGGCGGCATCCTGACGCATCAGTTCCACCCAGTTGGTCAGTCGTGGTCGGTGCTCCTTGCTCAGGATTGGCTCCCCGGAGAAGATACCCAATTCCCACATCTCTAACAGCACGTTGATGATCGGCCATGCCATGTAATCGGTCATCCCAACTTTGGGACCTACGTATAAAATAGAAATGAGCATTTTTAAATCAGAGATATGAACAAAAGTCCTCGAGAAGTGTGACGTCACTTATTATAAGCTAAGCTAATTACCAGAGAAAAAGTCCGTTTTTTCAGTCGCCAACTTATCTTCGAAGTACTTCAGCTCTTTCAGCGAATGGTCGAAAGCAACAATCGATTTTTCCATGTACATGGCTCTGAAGTGACCTACGAGCTGCAAATCCATTGAGATCAATTTCAGAAGAGTCACGCCATGATTTTCAGTAGTCTAGTAAATAATATATATTTTTTCATGGTATATATAGTTTAGCCCACCCAGCCCATACCTTGCCCAGTTGCTCGATGACCATTCGCCCGCGCGCCTTCTCGTATGGGTCAGCGTTCCACAGTTTGGGTCCCAGGTAGACGTCGTCCAGGTAGTCGGCAATGATGAGCGATTCGGTCAAAAATTTGTCGTCCTGCTCCAGCACCGGTACCTTACCTTCTGCGCTCATGGCCAGGTACCAGTCTGGCTTCTGCTTCAGGTGAATGTTCACCACTTCATGTCTTAAACAGAAGAAAGCACATATTTTTTATTTCCTGTGAAGTTTCTCTAAAAGTTGAAAATATTAAAGGAATTCAGTCAATTCTGTGTTCGGATGACAATGAGATAATTTTATAAGCAAAATAAAAATTAACCCGAGTCGTCTCTGTTAGCATTAGCACAGTTTTTTTTTTAATTCACTGTAATTACTACAGAATTTTTTGTACCCCTCTTGGTGCATAGGCATTATGGAGAGAGACACATTTTCACCAGTACCCAGTGATCGAACCCGGAACCGCCGAGCCAGTCAGTCGGCAATTACGTACTCGTTGAGTTTTTTTTTTTTTTTTATAAATTCACTGAAGTGACGGATCACAACAGGAAGATTCTGTACCCCTCTCAGTGCTTAAGCACTTTGTGAGGGGCACGTTTTCACCAGTACCCCGGGCCAAAGCCCGCGCCGGGAATCGAACCCGGGACCGCCGAAAAACAGTCCGTCATAAACCAACTGCGCCACGACGGGTCATTTCAGGTCCAATTTCAAGTTAAAGAGTTACATTATCAATTCATCTAAACACTCCACTATAATAAACGAGGTAAAAATTATCTATTTGATCAGACATAAAATCATGTAGATAACAGGTAAGATAAGTATATTAATAATAGTTATGTTATTTAATGTTTGTGTATCTACAGTGTCTGTAGGTCAAATTTTGTACTCTAAAAATTGATGGGTTTGTACACATAACCAGTTGACATTTCAGGTCCAATTTCAATTTTTTTCTCCAGAAACCCCGAACTTTGACGAGGCTTAACTTACGGAATATTCTTTGCAGCCAACACCAATTGAACTCTTCGAACGAACGGGCAGAATCTCATTCCATAGATCCGCAAAACGCCGGGAGTCAAAGGTGGCTTCACAGAGCCTAGAAATTGAAACAACTCCATTATTAAAATAAGTCCCGACAGAAAACATTTCAGGCCAATTGCCATGAACCATGAATGGATGGCCATTTTTTTTTGTTTCCAATCAACCGTAGTCAACCGCACTAAGGCGTCCTTGCGCGATTCACAAAAAATTCGCCCGTGACAGGACTCGAACCTGCAACCTCCTGATTCGAAGTCAGACGCCTTATCCATTAGGCTACACGGGCCATACTAAAAAACTTTGAAAAACGTTAAAACCACGATGAATGCTCGCTCGCCCTAGCAGAATTTTTTGTGGTTAATCTGCGCACGCAACCGCAACCTGCTCGCGCAAGCAGTGATTGCAATCTTACACGGGGTAGCAACCATGCGCTGCAACTGTGTCACCTCTACGAAAGAGACGAAGTTTGACCAAAATTATATTTCCTTCCACACCAAATTGTGAGTGTCCAGGTTCCACAATTAAATCTCTAATGTCTAGAGATTGTTTACTTGAAGTGTGCAATATGAAATTGTGAAGACGGCGCGCCAAGATCTTGCCGCCATGCAATTAACAGAGCCAGTTTCCCGATATGCTTCAATAATTACCGGGAGACTCCGATTGGAAGAAAATCCCGGACGACCCCAGAAACTGGTCGAAGCTAATTTTAATTAGACGCCATTTCCCCGTGTAAAAGCGATAGAAAATGATCAACCACAAGCAGTTCCGGATGGGGTCTATGGCGGGGGTCGAATGACCAGTTAAGAACAAAGGTATATGGTTGTCTAATCCTAACAGACTTGACTCATTAAGGCTATTCCACTGTCGACACACTGGGGAAATAGGAGTTGAAGCACGAGTCACAACTACAATGCAGCTCCTGAACCATTTTAGTATGTCCCGTTCTTCTACAGTTAGTAAGCGTCGGCCTCACTATTTCAATACCACTAGCAGACTAAAATTCATCAAGTCAGTTACGAAATACGCCTACGTCATTATGTTATTCAATTACATTAACTTTTTTAAGGGTGCGCACAAATGTATTGGGTCATGTTGAAAGTTCCCGCCGTTTTTGCATTGTCAGACATTTACTTAAATTCCTCCAACAGGATGAGGTGCAAAACACCTTCCAGCAGTTTATTGATTCCAGAACTCCGGACTTTTTTTTAAAAAGAGAAACCAATGCACTTGTATCACATTCACAGAAGTGAGTTGAGCAAAATGGTGGTTATTTCGAATTAAAATATTGAATATAACCAAAGATATGGAGTTTTAAAGTCGATGGTCAGAAACGGCGGGAACTTTCAACATGATCCAATAGTATTTCATTTATTTCGGAGACACTTCAAGTAGTGTCTAAAGGCTTTTCGCGACACGACATGTGGCGCCATCTATCGGACCGAAGCTCATGAAGTGGCCAAGCGCATGGATTTGGATTTCATTGATTTGTTGGCGATGCATTTTCGTTGGTCGCGTGACGTCCTGCCTTCAAAAGGCACTCGCTCGTGCCAAAAAGAAAGTTCGCACAAAAAATATGCCTGAAAGTACGTTGAATTCCATGGTGAATTATTAAATAATGGTGTTAGCATTAATCAAGCACTAAATAAAAGTCAGTAACGGAAGGCTTTTGTTGGTCTTGTCGAGGTAGGGCATGGCCGACCGGCAAGGAAGGGGGACACACAGGAGGCGACGAGACCATGATATTTTTTGCGATATTTGAAAATAAGAATTGTCAAAATAATTGTTGCAGTTTCTGGTGTTTGGCGCAATAGCCAAGTAGTTCGAAACCATTTAACATTTGCCCCCATTTGGTATGACTCGACAGTTTTATTTTTATTGGCGTTACGGCTATACTTTTATTGTGCGTGACTTTCGACAATTCGATGCTACTAAATGCTGGCAGATAACCAATATTGATAAGATGCTTTTAAGATATCCTTTTTCAAATTCGACGATGTATGCCGGCCGGGACAGGATGCATGGAGTTTAACCGGCTATTTAGCAGTCACTCCAACGCGTCAATGTATCGATATAAAGTCGGTATTTTTTTAAATTACAGTACCAAATACATTTATGTAATCTTGAGATGTTACACGTCCTATATCAACTAGTATAACCGAGTATTTCGCAGAGTCACTGCATACTCTTATCTGAGCAAGAACAGAATTCATAGTCATTCTTCGCCTCGTTCAGAGGATATTTTTAATTTGCTAACCCGTTCTAATTGATTTGGGCATTTTGCTAAACAGGTTTTAGTGTAGTTATAGGCGGATAGATACTCTGTATCTGCTCATAAGTCTTCGTAAAACAAAATATGGCAAAGAGAAAACAAAAATGAACAAAAATTCAAGCTCCCAATTTTATTCTAATAACATTCCACAATGACTTAGTATTCACCTTATGCAAATCAAATACTACTCAGTTGGTCTTATCCGTCGCTGCGGCATAGCTCAAAAACGACGTAACGCAGAGAAATGAAATTTGCTCTGGATGTAATGCGGCAAATTCCTAAATCGATGTAACTTATTTCAGGTTAATGAGGTATTGAATATTAAAAAATAAAACTACTGCGATGGATGCAGCCAATAATGAGTTAATGAAACGCAAGACTATTCCAGTAAAAATATCGCGAATCATCAGCAGTCACTATTTCCCATATTTTATGATCCCGGTGATGTTTAGTTATTTAAATGTGCATTCAGAAATAGGAATTCCGGCTAAACTCCGAATCAAATCTAGCTGGACCTTAGTCTATTTTATTTTCCACAGCGTATTTAACACAGCGCCTTTCAATCACTCTGACCGAATAAATACGGAAATTTGTGATAGTCCAAAAATGATAGAAATGTCTAATTTAAACTATTTTCGCAATTTTTTGTTAAAAGATTTACAGCCGGAATCGCCAAAGCGTTGACATTAGCGGAACTGCCAAATGGCGATTATTAATGCCTGTATGTTGAGGCCACTAGAGGGGGATCAGCGCATTATTATTTGATCGGTAATACCGTCGATCAATAAATAAAAATTATATCCAAAAATGTTTACGCTTCATTGCGGATTCTTTAATCGCCCGATTGGAACGATAGAAAACGACCATTGCGTTAATGTTTTTCTTAAACTTACCTTGTGCCAGCGCTTTTGCAGACGTCGCCATATTTTTTCGCGTGGCTGAAAAATCGAATTGACCTCGTAGAACTGGTTCGGATTCTCGTAGGACTGAATTGACGGCTCGCTCGACTTAATATAGAAAATCGCTGGCGACTGGCAGCGACATCTAGCGGTCAGTGGCTTACCGTTCGTCTGGCAGACTGCCGAGATTAGATACAGGAATTCAGTGTGCTGTCGGGTAGAAAAGCGTTGGCATTCTGTGCTTGCCTTAAATATTTGACGACGCACCACTACTAACAGCAGATTTGCCATTGGGTCGATTCGGACCAACATTCAAGAGGATAGTACGTTTGCGAATAAAATTTATAGTAAAACTGAATTTATTAGTGTTAGAAAGAAATGTGAGATGTGATTGCAGAATTGCCAGCAACGAGTTCAGTTGATAAATGATGATAATGACAAAACTTTTTATAATTTTATCTTTTTTTTCGAGAATTATATGATTGCCCCATTTCAGGAGGAACCAGATTGATAACCGCACAGGCAAATATAGAAATCGTGTTTTTGGCAAGTCAAACACAACAGAATACGCGTTTCTTGCCAACTTCCGCTCAAATTTCCCGCCATATTTTTGCACGCACAGGAACTGGTGCTGCCATCTGACGGCAACACCGCCCCAAAAATCAACGAAAAATTCCATTTTCTTTTTCGCGAAAATCGAGTTTGCCAGATACGCACGACACAACGTCAACGTCTACACAACATCTATCTTCCCGAATAATTATTGGTGCCCGTAATTTACGGGATAAACGGTTTCATCGTGGCCGAGTAATTTTCAGAAAGTGGGCCGCAAACGACAAAAATAGGTGAGCCCGCAAGTGGACAGAGAGCATATGAACCAGACGACGCCATCCTCATGTCCTTTCTTCCCCGTCTGCGTCGTTTCGTCGCCATTTTCGGCTCTTTAATTCGCTGATACACGACGGCAAACGAGCTCGTCTCTTCCCCACGAATCCTCCGTTCGCCATTAGCCAACGGGTACGTAATTATTACAAATATATTTCAGTTTTAATGACAATTGACCGAGCACTAGACCGGCTGCGACCCCGATTTAGGGCTGGGCAATATTATTGAAAGTATCGATACCCTTTCGGCTATCGATAGCAAACTAGTCTGGGGTTTTCTAGTAAATTAGCAATCGGAATTTTTTAAAATTATAATTACAATTACATTCCTTACAATTACAATTAATGACGGGGACATGTGTTTTTTCCAGTTATTTATCACCAGAGAGTTTGAATTAAAATAATGGAAAACATGACTCACCCCTAACAGTTGTTGAGACCAATCGGCATCCGAAACCTTTATCGTTTTCGGATCCAATTCTGCGATTGGTTGACATTATGGTAGAATGGCAATTGTTTCGTTAAATTCGATGTGAACTGTGATTAGTAATGGAATTAATAATGTAATTTCTATTCACTTGTATTTGTGCTAAATATG
>JAQGBY010002473.1:0-22931 GCA_034698785.1 Mycogona germanica
TCATAACGAATTCATAATGAACTAGTCTCCGGGACAGCACCGGACGAAAAAAGACGACCAGAGTCGGCGAGAAACTCATGCAACTCATTTATATCACACATCCTCTAGGTTCAAATGACAGGCCGCGTCAAATGACTTACTATTAGACAAATGACAAATGAGTCAAACGACTACTAACGTCAACTGGTGACCACTCGAAAAAAAAAATCGGCAAGTCAGTAACAGTCAATTAAAAATAGGACGAAAAAGTTACGAATCGCAGATCTATTAATTTATAATTCATGCATAAATATTCCTGACGTATTATCATACCACCACGCCATTTCTGTCCAACTTTTAGACAAATCAGTTAAAAAATATTGCGGGCACATTTCCGTTCCTTTATTGCTGTCGGGTTGCGTGAACCGAATCATTGTTAGCGTATATATACAGCCGCGTTGTACACCATGACGTGGATCATAATAATCCGTCATGCGTCCACTGCCAATGGGAGTCCAATACTACACACACACACTATGTACTCCGGATTTCATGCAGGAAGTGATAATAATTCAAAAAAGTAAACCACTATATATGGAGATGAGCGATTGTTTTATGAAACAACGTCTATAATAGATGCGGCGGACCACCCCGCCGCCGTCTATTAGCTGGGGTCAGCACCGACATGCAGCGCCATCTGTGATCGCTATCTGCCGTTAACGAACTATTAAACGACCAATTAACATCTTTAACGGTCGAGTATCTTAATTTAACGACTAATTCATTAGCCGTTTTCTAACATCGTTAACCTTGCTAACAACGTTGAATTTCCATACACACCACCAGGTACTGTATGATTGAAAGAAAGCCACACAGACCAAAAGAAACAATATTTAAAAAAAACATCAGACCCGCCCATGAATGTATAAACAATGATGCATGCAAAACAAAACTATAAATCTGCGTATTGATTCTAGCAGAGACTCCAATTAAATTGAGCAAATACAAAATCTGACAGTTTGAATTGGGAAATTATGCCATATTTAAATGAGATTGAAATTGCGATCATCTAAATAAAATAAAGCATTATTCAAATAGTTTGGTGAATTTTCGCAATCACCTGAACCATTTCTCGTGGCAACACTCAAAGTGCATCAACAGGAATTGAGAAGAGAAAAACAACATCTCTAGACTTGACCAAATTATCCATGCGAGAACGCCATTAAAGTGCTAAGATTTAAGATTTAAAAGAAATAAGTCTTTAAACTGGCTTCTCTCACAAGCAAGGTTGGACAGACAGAACAGATAATGTCGACAACCTTGTAACTCTGTCTTGTTAAACCGGCGAACGAAAATTGATTAACTTGTTGTTTGGCGTTTCGAAACTACAAAATATATACATCGGGCGAAGAGTGTGCGACGTTTCAAGTAAATTTGCAACAAATTCCTGTTTTCGCGTCGGCGTCAACAGGTGTGCCTAATTTGGAAGTCACTCGATCTTGAACTTGATTTAATGTGACTTTTCGAGTCGCTAGTCACCATGCAGATTCGAGTGTCATCGGCCGGTCTTGCTGGAGTCCTGTCCTGCGGTGGATTAGCGAACTACCCCCATCTCGTATATATATATATGCGGTGACCATGTTAAAACTACTTTTTTGGCGACACGCACTCGAAAGTTTAACGAGCCAGTCGACACAACACACATAAACGTGTGCCTACGTAATATGTATTTTAAAAGCGTTGATTTTTCAAATGCAGGAAAAGCGTGGACGTTCCTCTTGGGAAATGCCATCCCTAACGCTCAGAAACACCAGCGAAATCTTCAATGAATTTAGGCCACGATTTTTGCTATTCTGCGGTGTCTTGGAAATTAAATTGTGTTGGGGTATTTTTTTTTTTTTTTTTTGGTGAGCGCTGCGGACTTAAAATAACCTATTATGTTTCTCGAATACTGGTTTTTACCTGATCTCGATACATTTTCGAGAATGTTTGGGGGGCAGAGAAAATCAACAACGAACGTTAGTCCCGGAGCAAATTTCGGGCACTCGTGTCCCGGCGTGTCCAGGCGTGTCCAACTTGGCAGTCGATGTGCCGAATCGGAAGTGGGCTTCACAAGACCCGACGCCAGGCGTCGCCTCTGTCGAACGATTGATGCGCGATTGGCGCCGTCAGTGTCATCACCGGGCACTTCCCACTAAAGATGTGCGAGCTCAATTTGCGCCCTGACGCTTGAAATAGACAGGTTAAAGGTATATATAAAATTCGATGCACCTGAAGAGCATGCGAGCGGACTAATGAAACAAACACGCGCAGATACAAAAACATTTATATTGGCGGTTGTAGCTTTAAATGATCTTGAAGAAGGCAAACTAAAAAAAAAAAAAGCTGTAAAGCCGTAGAAATACTTTTAGAAGTGCCTCGGGATAAAGCCTAACGCACAGAGGTTTTAGTTGCGCGGTGGTTGTGGTATTTTTTCTCCTTTTTTTTGCAAGAGTGGTTAAAACAAATCTTGATCTACGCGAAACGTATTTCAAGACAACTGCTGGACATGTGAATGTTGGGGAAAAAAGCTCGCGAGTCTGTTTTCTCTTTTGTTGCTTGAATCTGTGCTTAAGGTATGACTACCACAATCTAACCGTTCTTATGTCTTTCAGCTTTCATATTTTTCACTTCTGAAATAATATTTTTTCAATTCCTATGAAAGGCATTTTTATGTGAATGGACTCACACATTTAATTTTACTATTTAAAAATGGTAAGATTTACAATTACTACTTTCGTGAGTTTCCTTCGCTGAATAAACTATTTGATATCCTTGATATTGATTTGGGTCTAATGTTTCCAATGCACCAATAACCCTGCATTGATAAAAACAATTAAGTCGCTTTGCAAAATCAAATTTTTAAATTAACATTGTCATTTTCTGCAAGATATTATAGATGGAAGAACAATAAAAATATAAGATATGACTACACAGTCTCCAATTTACCGAATATTGAGGCGAGACTGCCAACATAGGTTCAAATGCAATAAAAAGAAAACTCATTGTTAAGTGCTGGATGGGGGGTGGTTGATACTATGTAGAAACAGGTAAGTATTTATACAAGAAAACGGGCATCGGCTAAGGAAGGGCGGAATCCCTCACCGTCTGGACTCTGGAGGCGTTTGTGATAGCAATGATGACGATGCGCGTCGGAACTGACCAAGGAGGGGTGGACCGACTTCAAAAGTCTAGGTCACTCAATATTGAGTCTCCCCCAACAATATACGAAGGGATAAAGTAAACAGAGAAAAAAATCGTTCTGAAAGAATGGCTTGGGGTGTGACATAACTCTCACAACCCCGTGGGTGAGTCTGCAGTCCACAGGTAAACGTCTTGTACGGCGTTGACTGGACCATGTTGGTCCTCGTTTACCCCCAATTCAGTCCCCCCACCACTATAAACATCCCTCCTTTGGCAGCAGCAACACCGTTCGACTGAGGTCGACTCTTACCAGAAACTCAGACGGAAGGGGTTTCCCCTTGTTAGCCAAAGCACTTTATGAGTCTGGCTGTTGGGGCTCGCGTGGGTACCTCGATTGCATAGAGTGGTGGCTGGTGGCGCGCGATACAGTTGAGTTTCTGTTGAGTTCGGACCGTCCGGTGGCTTAAACGTCAGAGAGGGCAGTCGAGAGGAGAGAACAACTGGCGGGACGATCGCTAATGTCGGTCGAGATGGGTCATTTGTATAATCGGAGTGTCACCCCGCCTTTACAAATTACCTCCTTCCCTGTTTACCCCTACTGCCGCCCTAAACAACCAGCACCACTCCATAATTATGGGTGTGTGGTCAGCGAGATTGAGTTCAAACAGTTACTGCCACTTGTGAGCTACTGGAACGCGCTGATCTCGAATTTAATTGGTATCTTTTGAAAGGGGTCCATCAACAAATCTTCTACATTAAAAATCACAAAGCCAAACCTCGTGGTGGACATGACGAATCGAGCCATCTTCAAGTGCTTGACAATTTCCTTTCATTTTATTCTTAATCACTTTTTCCATATTTTAAAAGCAGGAGTTGCGACTATTTTGAAAAATGACATGAATTAATTAATAATGAATAGGAATTTTTATTTTTTAAATTTTTGTAATCTTTAAAAACAAAAATTACTTTTAAAGATATAAAATTACATGGGGATGCTAAAATAAAATCAACCATATTTTAACCATATTTTAAACCATATTTTAAAAGCAGGAGTTGCAACTATTTTGAAAAATTACATGAATTAATTAATAGTGAATAGGAATTTTTATTTTTCAAATTTTTGTAATCGTTAAAAACAATAATTACTTTTAAAAGATACAAAATTACATGGTGATGCTAAAATAAAATCATTTTTGTAGTTGTTTCAGTCGGTTATGTTAGATTTTATTTAAAAATTATTAGGGAACATGAAATCTCCTGTAATAATGGTAAATATTAAAACTCTGATTAGCGATTTTTTATATTATCAATTGGCGATTTTTTTTCGTGAGACCGGTTCTCACCTTCATGGATCCACGTTTGCAAAAGTTATTATGATGCGATGTTTTTCTTTTAGACATATATTTAAGTGACTAATCAGTTGAATTGTATCTGCTTCACAAATCTCAAAGAGCTAAATTTGTTTCTGTTCTCATTTTGATTGGTCGGTGATCTTATGAGGATACATTGGGGGTGATCGTGCGAATCTGTGAAAGTGTTTCACCGTACGGCGCACACATAACGACAGTGAACTTTTGCAAATTGTATGGTGGCGGTTGTTGGGTTTGGATACCGAACCCCCGACTCAAATCTTTCGTTGGACCTATCTCCGTGAAAGCAAAAGCCTGGAGGGTGGAACCAATCGCGCCTCATTTCGTCACTGGATTCAATGGTTCCCACGTTGCCTGGGACGTGGCCCATCCTGAACAATGTCATAGTCGTGTCGTTGGGCGAGTTTGGTTTTTAGATAAAAAGGAAATTGTACAAAAAGAAAAGAAACCCCAGTCCGAGACAGGGTGGCTCCAGTGGAGGAGGGTATTTGTGAGAGGGAGGGTTAATGGGGGGGGTGGGTCGAGGGGATGGCGGTGGCCCGAGGGGATGAAGTGGGGTTAAAACTCTGCCACCGATTGAGAAGCGTTACTGTCAGCGAATTTGAAAGTGTCTCCAAGAAAGACTGTGTTTCTAAATGTCTTCTACACAACTTTCACATTTTATTATGGAAAAATTTATCCTGAAAAATATTATACTCGAGTGAGGGCATTGTGAAATTTCTCCTTTACAAAAAGATCATGGTAGATCGAGTATCTGCTGAAACTAAAATGAATTCATAAAGTTTTTTTTACAGAGAGTATCGACATTCTTGATTAGCCGTGAAACCACCACAACACATTGGTTTACCTCACATTGGTAATGAAGTAAAAATTCATGAATAATTTCTAGAATCTGCTCGACCAATCACCAAAAGCTCTCCTTCAAATTTCTTCCAGTCCAGACCAATGTTCTTGCCTTATATTAACCTCGACTGAACTAAGGTGAGATATAGAGAGAGAGAATCGGGATAGTCCGGTGATGGGTGGTGTGTGGACGAGGAGGTCGCTAAGGAGAGTGTTAGACAGGACAATGAGGTGTGTGTGTGGGGGGGAGGTAGGGGAAAGACGTGGCTGGAGGCAGAAGAAAGGGCAGAGGGAGCGCGAGAGCAAGGGGGCGGGGGAAAAGAAAGGCACGGCAATTGATGGCGGTGTTAGCGGTCGTTTGACACCCGAGGTAAACGGGGGTTGCTCCAGAGAGAGAGAGCGCACTGGAAGAGAAGACAGGCGTGGGGATGGGGACGGGGGTGGTTCCATGGAGGTGGAGGGGGGCAGTCACCATCCATCACCGGGTTCCAACCCACAGGAACTCACTTCTGTCCCACACCCATACACACAGAGAAACTCCAGCCCCCACAACGCTTTCAAACCATGGAATCCACTACACCCATCCCCTCACCCACCCACTAATGAAAGTATCGGCCGGTTGCTGAGACAGTTGTCCACGCGATTCGAACCCCCTCAACTTCAACCCTAGTTCGGCCGCCTTTCTCTCCAACAGACCCCTGCAACATCCGAATCTGTGGCCAAACCCTTCGGAAATCTTGCGCCTCATCGCCCCTCAAGTTTCGACCGTGTCTTCAGTCTGCAGTCCGTGTCTTCAGTTCAGCTCTCTCGCCAAGCTCACCGACTCCAGAAACAGTTATACAGAGCCAGGACACTCCAAATCTCAGCACAGGTCGACGTGGACAGTAAATCATCGGCCTCCTATTTTGTCCCGGCACCTGGTTATACCTATCACCTGGGTAACGAAATATATAAATAATTTCGTCCGGTGCTGTCCCGCAGACTAGTTCATTATGAATTCGTGATGAATTTATTATGAATATTTTATTTTAACGAAATATATATTGATGGAAAGTTTCTTATCCTAGCTAGTTTCAGTAGAATGACATTTGTAACGACTTATGCTCGAATTTTTTAGTATTTTGGTCTCAAGATAGCCTAGGGTGAATGATTTTGTCTAAAAAAATGTTTCATGATCTTGAAAACATTACATTTTTATAATAATAAAGAAACTGAATAATATTGCAGTTCATTAATGCCTTTGTTCTATTTTAGGAGTTTCTATATGTTATGGTTTAAGGTGTTCACATTTCTGGAATAATATTAGAAAGCTCTAACAGTTGGGATTAAATAATTGAATACGCAATATGTTTTACGATTTTAAGATTTAAGACACTAGCTAACCTGTAGTGGTCATTAAGCTGACAGTATAAATGACATTTACAGGACAGGTACGTTCTAGTTTCCTGCGATTCAAACGCAACTTTAAACGGTTACGAGCAGCTTGTGGTTTGGATAACTAGAAAATGCGCAACCTCAATTTACGTTCATGTCTGTGTACACACTTGTATTGGAAAATAGACTGGATGCGCCGTAGTCGTTCTACGTAGGCTGTAATTTTATGTGTAAGCAGACAGCCGTTTCGAATGCCAATTCCTACTCGATTAGAATGCTTCGCACACCACATACGTACGCCTAATCCAACCCCATTTCGCATTTTCAATGTCGCCATGCTCGCCGCCGCCGCCACCGTTCATTATCATAAGCACATTAATATTAAAGAGTTAACCGAGCCAGTACATTGATCTGGCGTAGTAGTCAAATTTGAATAATAGAACAATTTATCGCCAACAAATTTTCGAGGACACCTTTGTTTTTAAAGAGAAATGCGGCGGCAAGCCGGTGTTCCATAATACGGCGCACGCTGGAGCATTTAATAAGCGGTTCATGACTCGAATGCCAAAAGAGAAAAACGAATACATTTGTTTTTATAATTCACAGACTAAGGAAGTACATGATAAACTCGGAAGTTCGGTGTACAAGTAATGTAATTTTCTCCTACGACCAATTTTCTATTTACAGGGTGTCAAACAAATTGAAGGGATCGCACTGCATTACGAGCATTTATGTATCGAAATTACCTTTTTGAAAGATGAATAAATGCGAATCATGCGAATAATGATTTCAGGAATTTTACAATGAATTTCTATTGATAATTATTTTCACATAATCTTTGTTAGTCCATCAAATTTCGCGTTTTCAGCACAAACAGTTGTCCCGAGTAAGCAAAGTTGCGCACAACAAAAAGGTAAGTATTGTTATTTTAACCTTGTTGAAAAACAACGTATCACTTCTTCAGCGACGAACAACTATTCTTATGTCCTATACATAGAAGCAAAAAAATGAATCAATGGGCATCGGAAATTCAATACTCAAAGAGATTGAATGTCCAAACCATCCCATCAACCTCACCTGTCCTATCGGAAACAACAAATTATTTTCGCAGCATTCCATATGCAATTTGAGCACTAACCAAAATCACAATTCAGAAATGTTAAGATGCATTTGTCACGCCAGCTGCCCTGAATCTCAATCAGTGGACAGAAGAAGGGGGTGAAAAACATGTTTTGTACATCGAATCAACGTCGTAAGAGCAACGCCATTTCGCCACCACTAAACATATCCCAGTCGACTGTCATAAATTGAGTCAGCGCACTCCGATTGGCATTTCACGATTGCAGCAATGCATCATAATTTGTCGACGCACACCAATCTGAGCAAAAAGCTAATGTCTGTATATATCCGCGTATCGTAGACAACAATGCGTGGGGCGTTTATAATACCAACACATCCAGGGATATCGCATAGACACCCCCACATATGCGGTGTATATATGAGTGTACTTGAAAAGACTATTACGCATAAGTGAATTAAATGAACCAATCAGATTCAATGAGGCATCGGGGATTTCAGCCGTGCATGCCCAAGTATACACCGTGTGATGATGAACACACACAAAAGCGCTATCCGCATGTAACCCCCCCCCCCCCCAATCCGCACATTGGACGCGGGACGAATGCTATTTGCTGCTTTGCCTCCTCACAGACAATGGCTTTGGCTCTGAACAGGAAGAGCCGCCGCTCGATAATACGTGTGTGTGTGTGTGTGGCCTATTGATCCATCGAGGTCTACCGACTGAATCTAATAGACTCGTATATGCATGCGTGTATTGCAATATATCGAGGTGTGATACCATGTGGCCTAGGCGAAACGGATTCTAGGGGAACACGCCCAATGGTCTCACCATGGCGCGGAACGACACGAATGCACGTTTAACCTAATCCCCAATGGACGATGAGTTCAAAGCAACATCCTCCCCCGGTTCAACGAATCAATAACACAGTTTAAAATTTCCAGCGTGCTGATTAAAACGCGTGGACGTGTGGTGTGAGCAAGCCCAAACAAAACGATATTTCCATGAAACAAAAAAGCTCGATCGAGTAAACAGGGCATTACCCCTCCCCTCTCCTATAACATTGTCGAAAGAGAGTGACTGCTGCAGGATGGACCAGAGATATCCCCATTTGGCCCCCGTGCATTGTCATCTATCGCCATATCCTGCCCTCTAGGGGATGGAAGCACAACTGCGCCGCGCATATATTTATTAACGATGCCTGCTCTCTATTTTGATCAAATAGACCCTCCCTCATCACCACGTATAGGGCGCCAACATGCGCATAGAAGCGGGCTGAAAGTCAAATTCGCCACGTAATCAATTCAGTCTACGGATGTATGGAGGTCCCTCTTGCCTACGGGGCTCCAGTGGTGGTGGTGGTGGTGGTGGTGGTGGTGGTGGTGGTGGTGTACAACTAACAGTAGCAAATCGGTCTCGATGCAATAACCCATATCTGATGGCAGTTATCTGGCATTAGACGGACCATTGGGTAAATACGAGCGGTTAACCTACGACAAGCCGTGGACCCTCGGTCTGTTAAAAAGATTGATTCGGATTTGGTGGTTCTCTCTGTCCAGAATTCGAATTGCCTGTAATTTCTTTTTTTTTGTTTAAAATTTTACTGTTCGATTTAACTGTGATTTATGATGAGTTACTTAAATATTGGATTGCGTTGTGGTCGCAATACCACGTTTAATGACGGTCGAGTTGGTAGAATGAATGACGTCTCAAATTGGACAACGTCATGTCTCAACATTCGGATGTTCATGGTATTGGTACTTTTTCGCTCAAAACTTTTGGTTTTTTTTAAAAAATAAATTTAATTCTTTTAGTTGTCATTGTTCATGGTTCGCCAAAGTTCTAGTTCAGTTGTCTGCCGCTAGAGTACGTCTAAATTCGTCGCACGATGCGGTACAATAGTCAGCGGGGCTAACTCATTCCCACGCGCATGCGCACTGCCGCCGTCGCTCCAGATATCTTCGCACAACATTGTACGTGACATGACTATAGGGCCAGTAAAATAGCAAAAAATCGCGTGCGTCACATTTTTTTTTTCTTCTATTTCAGCCGTGTTTTTTTTCTGGCAAACGAAAGAATTTTTCTTGAAACGCACAAAAAGTCTTCATCTGTCTGTAGACGCGGCAATCCGTAATAGTTTCGCTGTGCTTCGTCTACGCGCCCCTCGATAGACAGAAACCTCGAAATGTCACAAGAAAATGGTGAATCTTTTGCGATGAGTAGGCCTACAGGCGTCAATAACGACACTTGAAATCATACAGAGCCTCTGGCTACCACTTTGGCGCCTTTCAGTCTGAATCGCGAAAAGCTAGCCAATGACAAGAACAAATCTACAATCTCTTAAAAGGAAACATTTGACTGAAAAGAAACGATTAAATGTCCCATTCTGTCTTCAATAAACGCTTAAATTTGTATTCTCCGTTAGCATTCAGTTTATCAATACTTAATTTCATGTCTTCTCATTCGGAATGTGTGAAAATGACACTTAATATTTGGGAGACAAGCTTAACGAACTTCATTATTGCAACTATATTCGAAATTATAAATCTTCAATTGCCTTTTGTCCGACAGTTCCACAGATCCAACATTTAATACACGTTCGAGACCAGATTTTCGAGGAGCACTGCACAAAACAAAATTAAAACAATCCCGATAAAATAAAATAAAATTATATACATCCGCTTATCTAGTTTCCGGTTTTTTAAAAATGTATCTGTGCATGAATACTTTGATTTGTTCATTGAGTAGTTCAAATGGGTTTAACAGGAAATGAAACCACGAAATTATGTCGCTTTACAACGTTCTGTGATGTTTTCTTTTGTGTTGAAAAACGTTCTATTCAAAATGCAATAGGATTTTGTTAGGATTAATTGAAAGCGCTCGACAAGGTACTCTTCATAAAAATATGTGCTCATGTACTTAAAATATAGTTGATAATTATTTCAGTGCGTGAAAAAGTTTTAATTTGTTTAAACTCTAACTGCCCAAATTTGTCAAAACTCTAACGGCTCTTATACGATCCAGCAGTTAAATAAACAAAACAACAAAGTCGGATTTAATTGGCTCGCATGGTCCAGGCCAGGACTTAATTGGACAATGGGCTGCATGCCGTTGCCATTACGGCCTTCGGATGTACACTCTTCAGTAGTAAGCCCATGCGCTGAGTATTGTAATGTACCAAGTCATTTTGATTGCTTATGCAGGTGCTAACTCGGTCCTAATAAAACGTTATAATCAGCAAAAGGCGCCTACAGCGTCAATCCTGCCCTAGACGTCATACAAACATGCGCATAAACGGAAGGCACGGCCTGTCTCGCTCTTATCTACACGATATCATGGTTAGGACTCAAACAGGATTACACCGAATTTTGAGTCTGCTCGCGTGTAGATGCTCGTGTATACGACTCGAGGATATATATATATATATATACAGATGGACTCACGGAGTTTCCTAGTCGCGTGTTGGCTTGAGTGAAACTGAAATGTGGTGAAACTAGAAGTCAGTTTTGTTGCGTGCATGTTGGGCAGCTGGCGTATCGTCTAGAATAACAGCAGGTCTCGGTCAAAACAGACACGACTAACAAAAAATTAGAACATTTTTCAGTCGGACTCCACCCTCAGACAATGTACATATTTTGGGCAAGTTCATTTAGAATATTATTTCGCTTCGGGGAAATAAAAAATACTATTTTTAACAGTCTTCGGGGACATCGCCGATCATCCCGGTACAATAATATAGTTCATCTATCGATACATGTTCTACATAATGAATGGCGACGGTATTGGTTCACTGATAAATGAAATGCCGAGCTGGAGAGAACAAAGTCATAAATTTGGAATCGACTATTGTAAAATGGATAGGTTATCTGTTAATATATTTGTATGCCTGTATTTGTACAATTCCATCTGTGTGTGAATTTTAATGCTGGCAAGTGTGACGCATCGCCATTCGTGATACAGCCACAACCACAGCCAGATTTCAAATTAATAAATTCATATTGTTCAGGAAACCTTTTCACAATTTCGATTCAGAACTATTTCAGCGATTTATTTTGTTGACACCATCGTTCAAATCCACACCCCCACAATACCTTCTTCCCCCACCATTCGGAAATATGCCATGTTTACTCTTAAACCCAGTCGATTCCAGATTCCAGGAATCGAGCTCACGAATAGAGACAGACCCGACACCAACTAATCAATCTAACAAAGAAATGGTGCCCAATTGCCTGGTGCTTGCCAGCTAATGGGGGGGAAACCGAATGATTTTGCCTATCCGCTTCAATTATTCGCCGAAATGCTGGTGTCGCACGCCAAGTGTCTGTGTGTACTCCATGTCAACACACGTGCGGGCACATAATATATCCATATAAATTTTATGCATGTGCGCTGCACCGCCTGCATGGTGTTTGTGTGTGGTGGGTGGGGGTCTAATAATCGCTGTGCCAAAGGATGAATGGGTGTCGGGGACAAGCTGGCCGAGGGCTTGTTTGGTCAGCGCCGCTCTCTCGGCGCCAATCTATCGGGAGGGCTTACTCCGCATATGGTCCGTCGATGCGATATTATAGGATGTCCTCAGCTTTTGCGCAGGCGTCAGTGCGGACGCAAATATTGGGTCGGCTGGTGGGTCCAATTCCACTGTGTTTGATTTTGGTGACACTTCCATCGATACCGGGCATACATTCGCGGGCATAATTAGATGCAGGTGTCAGTAATGACGTCTGCCATGCTAAATCACTCAACAGCGGGCCACACATATCTCTCCCACGTTGTCGCCTCGTCTTCAAACTCAATCGAAGAGAGAGAGAGAGAGAGTTCAATTGAAAATTTACATTCGAATGTACAGAAATATACTGATATATTTGCAACCACACTACATAATGCTTTCTGGAACGAACGCTATCCGTGTATTAAAAATAGATTGAAGAGATCGATATACATGTAGCTATAATCCTACCACAAAAAATTACAAGCATCGACTTAAAATATTTTGTGTATCGGCGTGTTCACAATTACCGGTATAAAGAAATATGTCATCGGATTGTATAAAATAAATAAAATGCTTTGCCCTTTCTTTATTCCAAGTAGATTGTCAGATCGTTCCGAAGTTCATCATTAAAGTAAAGCTGATGAAACTGCAAATTTATCAAATATCCACCATTACTGTATCCGTCGGATTATGTGCTAGATCTATCCTAGCAAGAAGGCTAACTTCTCCATAATTAACCAAATATCTGATTCGGTGTGCTTCGGCACCATTCTAATTTGCAAATTTATCATTTTCAAAATGGAAAAATATAATTGAGCTTACTATTATTGCAAACTACATAAGCTTTGAGTGTTGAGCGTGCAAAATTTTCAAATTGTGCTACATCGGCTTACAAATATAAAAAAATAAAGATTGTAAGCGTTAAAACGACGCCGCTATGAAATCAGCTGTTCAGCAATCACACTCGTAAAATTTTGAAACCGTGCAACGATCAATCAATTTTGCAAAAATTAATTTCGAATTAACATGACACTGCTTCCCCGATATTTATTTGTACACTAAAATTATTCTCGCTTAATTTACTTAACCCACTGCACTTAACGCGCTAGCGGGTGACGCCATCTATCGGGGGTTTAGGCAAGTCTGGAAATTCAAGAGTTCTCTTTCTCTTTATTTGCTCTTTACAAAAAGCTTTGAGCAACTCTCTCTCTCAGCATATCACGCAACACTCTAGTAAAAGTCCAATGGCGCCGCCAATACATGAGTCCCCCCCATTCACATAGAAACGCTAAAGAGCAACAACAACAACACAGCATAGGAATTGAGCGAGCGATCGCTCTTTCACTTGATTTCGCTGCGCACATGTACTGTGTCTACACGTAGTACATGTACATGTACAGACGCTAGATAGACCCCAATGAGCTACACGAAGCACGGAAAAAGCTTCCGTGAAGGCGAGCGGCGATTGGGGCTCGCGAACACGGCATGTTCTCGCATCGATTTTGCGAGGGCGATTCTCAAATGGCACCCCCATGCACACACAGTCTTATATACATCCCCCATTATTATAGACCTGACTCGTGTGGTCTCTGGTGATGGCCTACGAGTCTTCGGCCCACACCGGTTAATAGTCGGGGCGCGTGCGCCATGTTCCCCCTAATTGTGCGGACCATGTTGCACTAGAACTGACATCGGTGTTAGGCGTCACACCGTAATTATTGGGAAGCGAAAGACTCGTGGCGTGTCCAGGCGGCCTATACTAGTACACGGTGCATCAGCGCAGCCGCCTCGCGTCACTCCGAGCTCGGCGCGGTCTTTAACGAGAAGGCGTTCTCTATTAATTACCGGCACTCGGTTCTGGCAACCTGGCGGCCCGCAGTCATCACCGTCTGACTCACGCGGGCCGCACACGTTCTCCAAACTCTGTCAAATTCCCTTCGGTACAATCGCGTTGGGTGTGGTCGGCGTTGGTCAATTGATTTTGACTCGGCCATATAATGCGATGCGGTTTTTTTTTAATAACACGATCCACTGTGAATTACTAAACAACAAAAAATGTCAGCCCAAAAATGGGCGCTCATGTCGAGCGTTCTGTGGCAACAATTTTTCATTACAAAATTCTCTGTCTCTTGACACCAGTGCAGTTGAATATGTTAAAATTCAAAAATGCCATTCAATTTTAGTAGCTGCAGCGCACCGCATGGTTATGAACTAACTTGTGGAGCGCCTAAATAACAAGTTACCGTTAAAGCTAGACAAACTATTTCAAGCTTAGACATGATGTTAGGGACAACAACGTTCAGAAGAGAGAGTATCACCCCCAAACTCATTTTAAAATGCGACGCTACATTTAACAGACCCGATCTTAATAAATTGCGGTTATCTGGAAAACGTCTAGCTTCAAAATATTATCCGTAATTATCCTTTAGATATAAGGAAATATTTACGATTTAGTTTGAATTATTCTTATGGATAACGACACCGTTTTCATACCATATTTTATATAGTAACTCATGCTTAACATTAATGTTAGGGTGTCAACCATTTGACAGTATCAACAGGCATGTAAATAACTGTTTACAACAGAATGTTTTGAAATTACATCTGAGAGTGTTTGCACTCTGTAATTGCTCACTACCTGCCGAAATTTTTAGAACAGAACCATTTCAATAATTTAAAAAAATATTACTTTAACACCAACCATAATTTTCAGTCACGAAACCAAATTTGGTTTTGATTTGTCAAATCAAACAGAGTGTTTGTTATTCACTTGATCTATATACAAATATAAATACGCAATAAAGCTCCACTGATTGGGTGCCTTACATTTCTTAACTAAACGTTCTGTTTTTGCTTTTGACTAAAATCATGATAAATGTACGTTTGATTAATTTAAGAAAGTGGTTCGAAGATTGTTAATTCAATTTTGCTCCTGCGAGTCTATACGTGAGAAATCCATACGTAAGGTAATAATTCAATAACCTTTCTATAAAACCAAAAAGTGCAACATCCAAAGTTACTGTCAAAAATTACATTTATTTTCTGCGTCCAAATCGATCGGCTCGTATTACAATTGATGAATGAAATGCGAAGTGTTTCGTTTTATAATAGAGATTTAACTTAATAATGCAATATAAGATTTAGAGACAGTGATATCAAAGTCATTTCTATTTACACAATTTTACATATTTTACCCTATAAAGATACGGCTGTAGGTCATAGATTTAGGGAATTAAATAGTTTGCACTGTACAGCACGGAGAAACAAAAATCATGAATCCAATTTTACAAATTCAAATTCTTTTCACACAATTTCCATTTTGGTAGGCTAAACATACACCCACGTATTAAAGGTTTAATTGATTTACGTGTGCATTGGTGAACTACGATTTAAAATAGAAATCAACAAACTGAAAATAGCGAATCATAAACATTACGATGTGCTCGCAGTTTGTCCTATTGTCATGGAAATCTCGTATTTTTGCATCGGCGATACATTTGGCAACTTCAATCGAATGAACTACGCATAGTCTTGTGTATACAGTGCGGATTTCGGAGCATCGAAAGTTAGTCATTGATTTTAAAGTGGCGTTAGATGAACAAAAAAGAAGAAAAGAAAAAATTGCGTTCTCACGGTTGAACTGATTGGAATGGATGCGTCTCTTTAAAGAAATAGATTTTTTTCCCCCCACTGCCACTATTCTGTATCAATCAATAGTCACGTTTAAAAGGCGTCGTAATGCGTGAGTTGTAATCTAATTGCAAACACAGCGTACATTTGGCCCAAAAAACGAACTCCACTTTGACTATTCCAGGAAAATGTGATCGCTCAAATGCAGCAAAAATGAACTATTTGAGTTATTCCCCAATAGATCATGAAACTTTGCGAGTTCATTTGGATTCACTGTAAATGGATCGATTGTATTATAATTCAAATTTGATAAATAAAAATTTCAAAGAATGAAAATGATAAATCAGAACAGTTCTGATATCGATATTTAGTCAATCACAAATTCAACACCAATGACTCTACAATGAAATTGAGAATTTGCTTACTTCATTAAAAGAAAATTATGGTATTAATTATACCCAGTAATTACAAAGTGAGATCGATGTCAAATGATTCGAGATTTCCAAAACAACAATTATGCTTTTTTGAAGCAGCTAAAAAAAGAACGTCAAGGAATTTTTGTTCGGTGAGATGACGAAGCAAAATTAAAAAAAAACACGTTTGTGTGTATGTGTGTGTGTATTAACCTAAAAACAATTACGTAAGTTCGAATGGCGCTGTAGTTTGAGCAATTTTGTGGACAAATAAATCAATTGAGAAAAACATTTTTTGATCGCAGCCCGACGGTACCAATTAGTCATTCAGTGGTCCAATAAATTAGCTTTGCAGATTTGCATTATGCAAATGAGTCATGTCCGGATGGAAAAGGACGTGGAACGGTTTTCAGTTATAACCGTTCCGACAACATTTTATAGGCCACATATACATGGATGACCGCTACATTATTCAAAGCTTATTTCTTAAGAAAAATAGATGTCGGACGATAACTAAAAAGCAAAACAAACATGATATTTTTAGCTCATGTGGTTAAAAATATTTTTTCCTAAAAGGTTGTTTGACGTATTACGCATAAGAAAAATCAACTGAACATGAAAGTCTAATTGGTACCGATAGCCTAATTAATGTTGTAAATTTGCACAAATTAAAAACAAAACCAGGATAAAATGTAGAATTAGATTTTCTTTGTGTTCCTGAAGAAATGTTTCCAAGATGATTTAAATCGCGCAAAATTCAATCACATATTTCAGTTGTTGGTAAATACGGTATGCCTAATGAACAAATTCAGATTTTTCCAAAGCGTCGATTATTAGTTCCGATTAATAAAAATTATGTAAGTGAGATTCAGTGGGTGAGTCTGCATGTGTCTACACTGTAGAAGATATATCAATAGGGGTGCCTTAAATGTGGAATGCATGGTTTTCTTAAATTAAAAATAAAAATCAACAAAATAAAATGGTGAGCGATATACATGTATATATATATATATATACTCAAAAAATATAAACGTCTGACTCTTACAACCGGGGTCATTAGATTCACCACGCTCTCTCCACGTAAGATACGGGTCAGACCACCGCAGTCTGTAAAATCTACTAGTACTCACGAAGTAATAGAAGATTCAACGAACATACGTAAGACACGCATCTCACTAAAAAGAAGCTTACGGATAAAATCGAAATAAAAATACTAAATTCATTTTGTTTAGCTCGAGATAACTCTATATAATCGGTGTTACGTATATATTCATATATAATAATAATAATAATAATAATAAATGTAAAAGGTGTTAAAAACACGGGTCGCGTTAATTCTACTGTGCACCATGTGCATGGCGAAAAAAAAGAGAATTGTATGGGTGAAGACGAAGAAAAACTTCTTAAAAAAACAAATACTCGTCAAGAAATTATATCCAACATATATTTGTTATTGTCAACAAGTCAATGCGATTGACGTAAATAAAAACCATGTATACACTATACGAAAATAACCACTGTCATAATAACTATTATTATCATAAGATTAAAAGACTAGTTTTTTTTTCTGCACGACACAGTGACGTGAAAAGTTGTGTCCAGTGAGAATGTGTACTTTGATGTGTGTGTTTGTGTGTGTGTGTGTGTGTGTGTGTAACTCTATTTAATGTGAGAGTGCGATACGATAGCGTATTGAATATGGACTTTTTCAGATTTCAGAAACCTGCGCCTCAATTGCGTGAACCAAAATCGAAACGGAAAAAAAAATCCACGAAGGTGTTCAAATTTGCTTAGACGTTATCGATGATGTCCAATCCAGTTTGGCCAAAGATAAATTTTTAAATAAGAGAAATTCTGCGAACGATCACGCGTTTATGACGTTATATAAAGACATTCTAAAACATCACAACTCTTCGAATTTTGTGTGGGTAACTGGATCGTGTCTGGATCTGGATCGGAATCAATTAATTATTGGCGTTGGTTTAATTAACCATAGGCCCATCAGTACTGTGAACCGTGTCCGTTAAAAATGAATTTCTGCTCTCAGCGCGACGAAATTGATCAACGTTAAAGTCTTATTCTATGTTTTTGTTGTTGTGTCCGTGGACAAGACGTCACACAACAACATTTCATGAGATTCCAAAATTTAGTTCGTTACATACATAATGAAAATGGGTGTCGTCGTTAAATTTAAGATTCTACGCGGGGACACGATTTACCGGCCGACATGAACACCAACATCAACCACGATGTATTTGTAATGAACCAAGACCAATGACACGACCCACAAAGCCATCACAATATTCAAATCGGAATTTAACGACGCTACATCAATAAATCATGCGCACTGACTTGGCCGGTGTGATTTTTGTATAATTCGCACAGGGTGAACAACCACTCACACAGCTGCTTGTAAGAACTAGAAATCGAATCACTCGAGAATCTCATTACGAACGCAAATTTCGTCGAATCAATTAAGTGTTTCAAATTATAGAGTCGATGATCTTTTTTGACAGTACTGCACGCACCTTGGCCGCTGCTGACAACAGAGAAACTGTTTTTCGTTCCTGAAATTTTGCTTTCGTCACACAGTCGCACGTTGGAAAAATAATCACTCGGGGTTGTGGTGTGTGTGTGTATGTGTGTGTGCATGTGGTGCGCCACCAACTTTCTCGTACATGGATTGAACTTTTCACTTTGGATACCGGATTAGAACCACATCAAAGGGCCGGTGCCCTATATACCATAGGACCGCGCGCGCACATGGTCTAGCTATTATTTTTTTTCTGTGTATACTTGGTGCATTCTTGGTTGGAGCGAGATATAGAAATGAAACAAGAACTAACGGAACAAACAATCTGTCTTGGTGCGATCCACAAATATCCCGCGATTCTCACTCAATTGAGCCACACACACACATACACGTATATAGATGTCAGTCGTGGGGAGGTTGAGTGGGCCCTCAAAATTCTCCGGAGACGATTAAAAACTACTTCATTGGATGCTCTGGTACTCGCGGAGGATATTTTCAGAGACTGTTTATAGTTAGAACCGGATTTATTTTTAACTCGACGAATAAACTCGCGCACGTTTCTCAATTTTTGCTCACAAAATGGGAGGAGGAATCGATTCGTCTTGGAAGAGAGATGGGGCACGAGGCGCGTTCAAAAAGTAAACTGAACCGGAATACAATTTCTGTCCCGTATAACTTAGTGACGATTAAGAGAGACGCGTTTGGCCGAAGTTCTTCGATGGGCCTGCTGCACACACCGTCTATAGTTTTATGTCTATATATATATATATATATATTTGTCTCTATACATATTTTTACAGGAGCCATTTCTCAATTTTTTGCCTCGTCTCCCACCATTAAAAAACGGCCACACGGGGGTAGGGGGGCGCCACCATTTCTCTCACTCGATATTTATAATATGTACACACGAGGGAGGATGCCCATTGCTTTCTCACTCTCCGGCAAAAAAACAAAAATCAACTGGTATGTACACACTTTTGACCACGCACACACAAAAAAAAAGACAGATCGGCAAATGTTTCAAAAACCAACGCACGCACGCGCGCTCGCGACAAAGTAATCTGAGGGGTTCTATGAGAGTTTGATGAGTTCTAGAGATATACGAGAGTTTCGTCAGCCGGATGGTTTTTGGGTGTTGGTGGTGGTGGTGGTGGTGGTGGGATGGGTGGTGTGAGGGAGACAAGACAACTAGAGTCAGTGAGCCGCAAGGGATTGGACCATGGAGTGAGCAGACATCAAACTAGGAGGAGGCGAGAGCATCGACGGACTGTGGCTATGCGTCTGATGGGAGTGGTGGTGGTGGTGGTGGTGATGCGAGTTATTATTATTATTACTAGAGTGGTGCGTCATGTGCAAATGCATGGCGTGGTGGTGGTGGGCATGCCCACCGTGGTTGGGGCTGCCACCGTTCATGGAAAGGTGGTCCCCGTGTCCCTGCGATGTCAAGCCGCCACCGTTACCACCCCCGCCTCCGCCTCCTCCTCCGCCTCCGCCGCCGCCACCGTGCATCACCACGCCGCCGCCGCCCAGTCCGCAACTGCCGCCGCCGAGTCCGTCGTCGTCTAGGTCGCCACCTCCTCCGTGGTGCATTAAGCCAAGATCGCCATTATGATTAGGGTTAAGAGTACCTGGTGGTGTCATGCGTTTCTCCTTCTGGCGCCTGTTGCAGAACCACACTCGGACCACCTCCTTCTCCAATTGTAAACTATCCGCTAGCGAGGTGATCTCCTGGGCCGACGGTTTGGGCTGCTTGTGGAAGTGGTTCTCCAGCGCCCCCTTGACGGTCACCTCGATGCTGGTCCGTTTCTTGCGTTTGCGTCCCTGCGCGGCGATCTTGTCGATGCTGGTGGGCGAACCGGTGGTGGAATCGGCCTCCTCCAGCCACTTCTGCAGCAACGGTTTCAGCTTGCACATATTTTTGAAACTCAGCTGCAGCGCCTCGAAGCGACAAATGGTGGTCTGACTGAAGACGTTGCCGTACAGGGTGCCCAGCGCCAAGCCCACGTCCGCCTGCGTGAAGCCCAACTTAATCCGACGCTGTTTGAACTGTTTCGCGAACTGTTCCAGGTCGTCGGAGGTCGGCGTGTCGTCCTCGCCGCTCTCGTGGTGGTCCGTGTTGTTGGGCGACTCGTTGTGCATGTCACGCAGCGATGGGTGCATGTGAGGTGGGCCGCCCCCGCCGCCGCCGCCGCCGCCGACACCCGGCGGACCCAGCATGCCGTTCATGGTGTTGTAGTGCTGGAGCGGCGACGAACCGTTGGCGGCCATCGGCAGGTGGTGGTGATGGGTGGCCGAGACGGGCGTGTGCCAGCCACTGTGGTGATGCGGCGCCATGTGCTGGGGCGGCGGCGGCCGATGGTGCAACGTCCCGGGGTGCATGTCACTCTGCGGCGGCGGCTTAATATCCTGCGCGTGTAGCACCGAGCCGGCCATGCCGCTGGCCCAGTGACCGTGGTCGCCATGCGGGATACTGCCCCACGGGTTGTGGCCGAGCTGATGGCCGTTGGGCCCTTGATGCTGGGGCGGCATGTACTTGAGCTCTTGGTCGCGACTCGAGTACCCGGCCTGCGACGTGGCTACCTGCATACTGTTGGCGTCTGACGTGCTGCTGCTACTGGAAGACACTATACTTGTGGCGATGTATGGGTTCGACGCCGTAGTAGCCATGGATTGCCGAGTAATTGCTCGATCTGACTTGCAAAGCGAGGGCCAGGCTGCGCTCACGTTAGAACGCACGCGCGCTCAACTGGCAAGCCCAACGCGGAGCGCCGCGGCGACGGTGGCGAGCGCGGCGCGCACCAGCTGCCGAACGCTCATTGGTCGTTGCACGTCTGACGGACGGACACGTGCTCATCCGGTTACGCCTACGCGCGCGCGATTGGCTGTCCCGCCACACACACACACACTCACACACCACCACACCACCCGCCCGCGAGACGCCAGGAAGAGTCACTCGATCAGTTGAGCACGCGGTGTGTCGATGAAACAAACTACTCGTGGTGGCCGCCAAAAAGATTGGACGCCATTTGCACTCGAGGCTGGTGCGCGATTCGAACGCGCGTTGTCATGGCACTGATGATGAGGGGGGCGCTCGCTCCTCTCTCTCTAGTTCAGCTCTGTCGGCTTGATGCGTGCGACTGATGCCGATGATGGCGACTGTGTGGCCAAAAGCTTTTTGTGCGAGGGTCGTTGAAGTCGTGGCCTCCTCGCTCGCTCTCCTCCTATCCACGGAGACCGGCTAGCTGACCAAGTGGTACGCGGTGCTGGTCGCTCTCGCGTTCGGCGGCGCGCACACACACAGATAGAGAGCGAGAGAGAGAGAGACAACGAGCGGGAGTTGCGTGCTGGGCACGTGACAGCCTGGGGGATATGAGCACATATACACACGCGGCGATCTAGGGAATGGAACGCGCGGCCGTGCCTCGCCGCAGGGCGTCGCTGCCGGCTGGGCGTCAACACACGTGATTGATGATTCTGCCTAGCTTTTTCTTGCCTACCTATACCTCCGCACCAGCACCACCGCCACCAAGTGCACCAACAAAAACAAGACCACGCGTTCTCTCTAAATAGTGAAGTTCACTTCCAAAAACACATCTCCGCAAAGACGTAGCTTCTTATTTTTCAAATGTTTTTGTTTCCTGCAATAGGAACACTCGGGACTACACGAGACACATTCACACACATGCAAGAATCAACCGATGTATCAAGATATTTTTTAAAAATAATTTTCAAGCCACTTCTTAAGTCTGGTACTAATATTAAGGAGTAGCTTTACTAAGCGCGGACGTTCCTTTTCTCTTTGTTTTTTGCCAATCTAGACTCTGAACAATAACATTGCTAATAGAGACAAGCTACGAACTGAATACTCCAGTAATTTAACATTTTTTAAAAAATAATTTGATACAGTAACTCCGCAAATACTTTTGACAATACAGCATAGATGCATAGCAAGTTCTGAAACGTTTCCGGAACAATGAAACATCGTCGGATTTTCAATGATAGCTCAAATCTTCAATTCGACTTTTAAAAATATTTTTTT
>JAQGBY010002474.1:0-22921 GCA_034698785.1 Mycogona germanica
ATGCGATTTCATTGAGCCGTTCTGAAATTTTGCTCCGAACACCAAAATCCAATTCTTTGTTTTATAATATAGGATTACAGTGTCCATGTAAATGTCAATGTAAGTCGTTGACACCGTACTAAATATAAAAGTTTAGCTCAACCTCAGCTAATTCATTTGAGCAATTATTTCCGGTAAAGATTCGCTAACATGTCCGCATATCTTGATTGCAGTTTTGCCTTCGAGAAACTAAAATCGTGAAACAGGATTTATGACCCCACGTCAATTAAATTGAATGTTCGTGGCTGGCACAACAACGAGAATATCAGATAGGAAAAAATGATAATTAGGTTTCAGCGAGAAACAAAAGTAGAGCTTCTTTAATGTATCGGACAAAAGAAAGAAAATAGACGAAGTCATCCAGAAGAAACACATGAATTCATATAAAATATAAAACATTTAAGAATATCATTTTGCGGATGTCGCTCCGATCTTTCTGTAACTTAATTATTATAATCCTGAGCGGCGGCTTATGGGGTTATTCTCCCTTTGAGTCATACACACAAGAAAAGAATGAACCAGTCACCCTAACTGGTGCTAAATTGGATAGCGTCTGTGTCTAACATTAAGCCGCGTTCGGGGGGAGCTTTACATAGGGATTGATAAAAGCGTATACAGGGTGCTAAAAAGTGAGCATTGTTACGATTATTCCAACGACTGCAATTTCAACACAATATAGAAGTTAAAATGAGATTAAAAATGAATATTTTTCAATTTCAGTATTACCTATTTCATTACTTATTTCATTATTTTATTTATTTAATTAAAAACAGCAATTAAAAAATGATATAATTTATTTTATGACGAAACTTTAAAGTAACTTTAGCTAAAAAGTAACTTATTATAAGGTATTCTTTTTTAATGATTATACTGAAATCAGTTAAGTCAACAACCTCAACTTATTGAAATGTACTTAATTTTGTTGAGTTGGGTAACATGGTTGCTTTGCCCAGCAGAGTTTTCTCAGATTTTAAAGCTTCCATGTATTGCTTTGATGATATTTTGGTTCGAAATTCTGCATATGGCTTCTGCTTTCTCCAGCCAAATTAATCATCTTTCGTTGATCAAATCTATACTAATGAGAATTTTCTGTGAATAGCAAATATTTTGTACATTTTAAGCATCGCTAATGAAAACCTGTCAATTCATTTTAATATTACTGGTAACCCGCTACCGTTTCTAGTGAATAGGCCTGTGTGCTTAGAATGGTTCCGAACTTCTATCGAGTGCCCCATTCTGATTTAAAGAACCGTGCGTGTCTGGTCATTCAGGACCACCATCGAGTGAACCCATCTTTCATGACTTAATCCTCGGTTGCCTCAGAGGACGCTGATTGATATGTGGTGGCCATCCACAGTAATATATTGGAGAGCAGAGCGCATTCCGTATACACAAGCGGTCTCGGGGTGAAGATTATAGACCCAGATAGAGGTGTTACTTTTATTGGTTGTGACAGAATGACTAGCTAATCACGTTATAGTCAGTTTCGGCTTGTGTGTAAGCTCTGGACCATCAGAAATAACATTCCGCGCATGACGAGCGTGCAACTAAGTCGGGGGTTGTCCCGTATACACTTACAAAGACATGTCCGATAAGATAGAACAAAAATAATGAAGGAGAATGTTTTTTTGAAGTCGAAACAGCGTAGAGTCGAAAGACTAATATAGTGGCCAACTCTTCATTATAATTATAGTCTCTCCTATTATTTAAATATGAATTAAACCTTTCTGTTTTTAAGCCAATTCCAAAAATATTCCCATGATAGGGTTATCAATTTCTACTTTTGTGTCGTTCAAACAATTGGGGACTTTCATTTTGATTTTCTTAATAAATTTTCACGAGTTTAACTGGATTGGATCAAACCACCGCACCGATGCAAGCGATGGTAGTCAAAATATCTGTGATAACAATTAGCAATACGGCATATTAATCGAGTGAAGACTATTAAAATATCCATAGGCGAAAAATATGTGAAAGTCGACGACATAGGAGAACAAATACGGGACAGAAACCGTGGAAACTTGACGACGAACTGGCGAGTACAGTGTATTTATCAATAAAAGTAAAGGGGTATAGAGAAATTAAGATTTCTAGACCAAGCCTAGTCTCGGAATCATAACTTTGTATTCAAATTTTAAGGTCATGACGAAAGTAAAAGGTGATGTCTTTTAAAATCAATTTCGGTACATTTATCTACAGCTGTATTAGTCTAACGCTCTCGAAAAACAACGTGTCTAAGCTAGTTCTGATGAGGCGTTATCGAAGTGCACCCTGTACATCTCGTAAATTTTTGATTAGCGTATGAATGCAATCTTCCGTGTATCTACACTTGGGTGTATGTGTAGCCGCTACATAGGGAGTTGATTTAATTTTCGTTCGATGCGAGATTGTCGTTTGCATCTGAATCGTCAATTTTACGGCCTGGTATAGACATGTAATGCATATAACGCTACTCTCTAGTCAGACCTAATTGGATAGGGGCCTACTGGTTTGCCTACATATTGACGTCCTAAATGGTTGGCGATTCTCAACTATTGGTTAGCTGCTCGAAGCGTTATTTTAACTACTAATTTACCGAACGAAACGAAAGACACGAATTTGAACTCGAGATAAATTTAGTAGCAATTGCTCCAATTCAAATTTGTACAAAATACCTAGCAATATCAATTACAAGTTGCAACACTATTCTAGAATGAAAGTTTGTAGGATGTCATAAAACTATAGTCTAAAAATTATATATAACTATTTTGTCACTATTCGTTTTTCGTTTAACTCTATCTCGACCATTTTTATTTTGCCACCAGTTTTTCGATCAAAGTTGTTTTATATATACACAATTTTTTTGCATAATAAAACAAGAAACAAACTAGAGAAATCACAAAGTGGTTTGACTAAAATAATAGTTTCTGGTAACAAAATAATTACTTCATCGTAAATGATTTTAAGAGGAAATGTTGACATTTGGTCTTGCTTATACTTTTATAAATTTGATGAACTCGCTAACAACTTTTGAAATATTAAATTTTGAAGCATTGTTTTCAATGAACACGTTTATACTCAAGACAAGACACAAGACAAGGCAATGGGCTAATCTATTTATACTTGCCAAAATACATTTTGCAATTTTTTTAAGCAAACGTAATGCGATTTAATTTTAAAGAAATACTCATTTTTGGTGTTTGAAAAACTGTATTTAAGAAGTTTACTGTGGGGCAAAATATAAAACAGTGATTGGATAATGTCAGTTGAGAATCGTCGAGACACCGAAAGATTAGAGATCTTTGGAGACAATACGAGACAGGGTTGATGTACGTGCTCATTTCTCTTAAGAGGAATAAAGTGAGGGGTTGAGGGTTGATGGGTAGCCTTGAGGAAAGGGGGGTAAGACCAAGCAAGAGCAAGAACCTCACTGCCAACGAAACCATAAAGAAGAAAAAGACAGCTGCTCAAATCTTCCTAAGAACTAACGATCACTAAAACCTATATTGTAAGGCTAACAAGTTGCCAAGAAAATACTTGCCACTAGCATTTTTAATCTTAAAGTAAGTTATGTTGAGATTACAGCATTAGTTGTCTTCAATATATAAGAAATTAACAAATGCTCACTTTCCGTAGACAATTACGGTTTATATGCTGCATTCGAACTTTAAACATTTTTAATTTCAGATTCCGAACATCTTCAAGCTGTCTGGAAATTTTGTCATGACCATGAACGGAGGCAACCACTTGATATCAGTTCTGAGAATCTGTGTATTTCAGAAAACTTTATGACTTCGAAGTCAGCTTCAGAACTCTATTTATTGTCAACACACATGTGGACATTTATATTTTATTTTTCAAATCACGACTAACTGTGCTGACAATACGATCTCAGGAGTCAAGAGGACAGTTTCTAGTTCTTCTGTTCTGCCCCCTCTCCCCACCCCCGCAGCCGCCACCGCTAAAGGAGAAAAAAAAATCAATTCATATCCTAATGTATGTTTTCTTTTCTGACGAGCGATTACACGTATAGCAGCCGGGTCCCGCCCATTTTTCCACCAAACAGAAAACCCCTAATGCAGTAATGATTTGATTGTCTCCGAAATAAAGTGGTTCGGCGCTCCCCCCCTCAACCGTTGTCGGAGGCGACATTCTCCACTTTGTCAGACCTCACCCAGCTGCCGTGTTGCTCACGACAAAAGTTGCTGCTGATCGACTCGGAAAGGAGTGTTGACTCTAAACCCCACTTGGAAAGATCTGATGGTCAACGATGCTATGCAGTACGGCGCATTGTCCGACATCGCATAGCCCGAAATACGTCTGACATCTACTGTACATTGTGGTTCAGTCAACATTGTGCAGGAAATGTTTGGATAATTATTATTGATCGGTTGCGGCTCCAATTGTCTAAACGGGTCTTATCATCATGCCACCGTTTGCGGAAAGTATTTCTTAGAAATAAATAGCAACTCCCTTTTTTAATGGTTTGTTAGGGGTTACAGTGAAGAATTTTACCTACACATTTTTCGAATTTATTGCACTGCTTCTCATAATAACTACAACTTAGCCATTAAATAATAACATTGTATTACCAGACATACTATAAAATTCCCCGATCATCGAAGGTGTTCCAATTTAAAAATCGTTTTGAAATTGCATTGTATGCACTGCAAATATATCATTTTTCTGTATCCTCCATCTTGTCTAAATTATTTTCGTTTCTGAGTTGGGGGCCATGCTTCCTAAGCGCATTTATTATTGATGAATTAATTCCAAATGTGAGTATACGCCTGCCTTTTGCACCCAATCTCTCTGCCCTTTAAAATACGAGCACATCGATTTTTGTCTTCCAGTAAACAAAATAATGTTTTGATCAATACTTGATGTCAGTTCGCCACTGTACAGTGTAGCAATACTGAAACATTGGGTAGAGCAAATGTCATACATCACAAGGTGTCACAGGATCTTTTTTCCAAACAGAAGTTCATTGCCACCAGGGATACACAATGCTCTAATATTCGTCGGCTAACACAACAGAGTTCAGTCGATACCAAAACATGAGTGATAATCTGTCATCGACAGTAAACGAAATTTACTTTTTATTTAGACCATGAACACAAAAAAAGAAGTTCTGTTCATTTTTTTTCTGGCGTTAAGCTACGAGTATTTGTAAACCGTTGTTGGTTTTTCATGAATATCATCTTCGACGAAGGCGCTTTTCACAAAATTGCTCAGAATAGTTACTTATGGAGATTTTTTTGAGTTGCATAAGTTTCTTGGTTGGTTTAGCCGGATGATGCATTGTATGTTTTCATAATTTTCGAACGGGTTTCCACCTACATGAAAAATTAGCGCCCTCATGCGGAAAAAAGGATCACCAACATAATAGGATTTTTAAATTCACAGTACTCACCGCAAAATATTCTGCACCCCTCGTGGTGCTTAGGCACTATTTGAGATGCACATTTTCACCAGTACTCCGGGATCGAATAACCGAGATCCCGCGCCGGGAATCGAACCCGGGACCGCCGAGCCACAGTCAGTCGCAGATATGATTCGTAGTGTCGGCCGTAGGGCGGCTCTACTGCGTTGGGAACGGGTGTACTCCATACATAGAATCGGAGTGATGAAGTGGATTACTATTCAAATAGCGTTCAAAAAGCGCGTCGCGTTTTTAAAAAAAAAATAATAAAAAAATGGGGTGGGGGATGGAAAACAAAAGCCGTCATTAGCCGTGGTAGTAGCAAGAGCGTCAAGAGTGATTGCCATTTTACGGTTCCTGTCTGGAGGTTCAAGACCTCGGTGTAACATGCACAGTCAATGACGACGAACCGTCCGTATAAAAAGAGACGGCACATCGACTTCGTCACATTTTCCCACTCTATTTAGAGTACAAAAGATCAAATAAGGTGCATATAAAAAAAGAAAAATAGATCTTCGGCTAAATAGGCTTGCCAAACGGCTTGACAGAATGGCGTCTGCCTTCTCTTTTATTTTTGTGAACGACAAAAAAAGAAAGTTAATAAACTTACACATGACAATGTCGCGTCTGTCTAACCGGGAGAATACAGATTCCCTTGAAATAGCTAGACCAGAGTGTACTTTTCATATCCTATCAATATCATGCTAATCATATTGTTCATTGGCTTAATTATTCTCATTTTCAATGGTTAATAAAATATATTTTATATTCTCGTAAATAACAAGAATTTACTCAAACACTAGACATCTTCTGATATATCCGTGTAAGTTTTTCTGATTTTATTAATATTTCAATGTTGCTCAAAACTGCACCTAATTCCAATTTTGAAAGTACATTAAAAGAAACAAAGGCCAATTAGTAGTGAAACTACAGTGATCACTACAGTGAACTAAATCCGAACTAAGATTTCATTTTTGTTCAGCGCCAATTTTTTGACGCAAGCAATACGATAGTTTCAGCCCTAATGTCATTTCAGCAAAACCACTTATATCAGCAACTAAATGCCAGTTCTTAAATATCAACCACAATATATTATTTACAAGGAAGTTTATAGGAACAATCAGGCCACATCTTGCACATAATCGCGTATTGATGTTTGAACTGCAGAAGTTGGCTAGTTGCAAGTAACGGTAGTTCGATGATCGGAGACACTATCAATGGAATAATCAATAGACCTTTTTTTGCCTATTGTTCTTTAAGTGCTTCCAGCACTCCTGGCGGCGAATTGGAATTTTTCGAACAAAGCGCCACCAGAGACGATAATTCCCTCCACTACATCCAGTTGTTGTCATTCTTTACAAAATCAAGCATTTGCGCAATTCGTCTCCCGTCTTCCTAATAAGATCAGTCTACCAATTTGGGTTTTTTGGAGGGCGGCCATATTCTGCTGTATACAGCTCATATACTGTATCTCTCCATCACATGAAAAGTCACATACACAGGTCAAGGACATACAGGATGTGCTCGCTTTAGTGTCGGTGGTTTTATTTTGTTTTGGTAGCTCGTTCGGTCAAGGGTCTGTCGGCATTCCCCCCCCAATTACAGTGCACATTCTGCATCAATTCTTTGACCTTTTTTCGAACGGAATAAAACGAATGGGGCCATTTTCGAGATTGCTCCAGAGTCTAAATAGGAGATTCCCCCCTCAAATAACGAATAAACGAATGAGGGCGAGGGTGGAGGGAAAAATAGAAAAACTGAAATCAAGAATTGGTTGACAAAACCAGGGAGGAAATTGATACGAGAGAAGCGACGACGTCGTATATAGCGCCGCTCTACGGAATGAATGACACACATTCTCCGGGCTAGGACCATTAGGTCAAAACAATAATCTATTTCTGTAGCGATTAGTCAATGTTTTACAAGCCTCTGCCATTGAGGTGTATGAATTTTACTTGTAAATTGTTGGGAAATGACTTAATACCGTGCTGTATTTGGTGACGTGTTTTATTTGATGACTTGATTTATTTGGTGACTTGAATTGTTTGGTTATCTTTTTGATTGGGTACTTGTTAACCGTATTCAAGGAGGTAATTGCTATAAGAATATGCTGCAAAATAAATGGGATTTTCCATTTATTTGCATTGATTTAGAAGAAAGTGTATTTTAAATTGTAAAAGACGACTATTTCAACAGTTATCGTCGAAAGGCATAAGTAGAGTAACGGAAACATATTAATTTGACAGAATGGAAAACTTTTTCAGAAAGTGCCACCTAATGAAATGTCTAATCGACATTTCTAACGGAATCAGGGAGTCCAAAAAGAAATGCTTAATCGTGTTGTGCTTTATGCGTTTATGCATATGCTTCATGCTGATGTTCGCACGAGTAGCACTTTAAACAGAATTTCCAGCCGAGTGTAAGTAAGCTTGACTTTCTAAGATTCTTGAAAGTGCTGTAGGTCTGAGACATTGCCCATGGCAACTGATCTTTGCATTCGTCTTCGCAGAAGTGGAAAAAAGGTCATTCCACCAACGTTAGTTGTGCTTCCTGGCTGAAATGCCCGTTTGAAAACAATACCGAAACACGCCTAAGCTTCAGTTGCCTACCCTTGAGGCAATCATACAAAAGCGATAGTGGCGAACCTAGCGTAGAATTTTCTTTTAATCCTTGACTGTCTTTTTTACATGCAGATCATGAATCCGTCACCAAAGTCATATTTATATACATGCAGTCAAAATCATGAATCAGACCTTTAGTCGGCAACAAGATCGACAATAAACAACGTTTACTTCTGATCTTCAGGAAATACAGAAATTGGAGATTTGCGAATCATGAATAAGACCTTTAGTCGGCAACAAGATCGACAATAAACAACATTTACTTCTGATCTTCAGAAAATACAGAAATTGGAGATTTGCGAAACACAAAGACACACGTTGCAGGCCGGAAACTTGCTTTTTAATTTCTTGGGTAGTTGCGAAAGTTTTAGGTGAGAGTTGTCTTTGTGTTTCGTAAATCAGCAATTTCTGTATTTTCTGAAGATCAGAAGCAAACGTTGTTTATTGACGATCTTGTTGCAGACTCTCTATCGCAGTCCATCAATCATTTTGTTTATTTGTTATTACTACCATCGGATTCACATCTACTATTTGTAGTTAAATTGTAATTAAATGCACACACAAATTCTTCTACGCTCATTGGTTGATATGGTCGATTCTCGACTTCGAACATGCAAAACCTAGCGTACAACAGAAGAAGAAGATGGAGTATCGTAAGCTGGACTTAGGGCTATTCTTTCGGCGGGACGAAGAGATAACCGATTGTAGCGTTCGCAGATTACAATTCCCCAAGAATGTTTCCACTACTTTTTCAGAGACACAATTTATGTGGGCGTGTGCAGGGAACTGGAACCGAGCGTACAGACCTCACATATTATATACGGAGGACATGAATCCGTTCTATCGACTATTTATGCTGCAACAACCCAGACATGTGTTTCTGGTGTTGCCATAGACCTTGCAAATAATGTGCCATCTCTTGTTATATATTTTTAGTTTACGCTAGATGATGTTGCATGGAAAATGTTTTTGTCAACTTTTTTCCCCCCTTAACAATTTACAACTTAACTTCGCACGAATTCGAGTGAAGCGAACTTTTAACATAACAATTTCAAAATTACCTCATTTTGATGATCAGCTACTTTAAATGAGATCGTAAATAAATTAGTGCAAGTTATTTTCCCTATAAATAATCGTCGGCACCGGCTATTAATATCCAAATTAGCTTCGTGAATGGCTCCCAAAATGGCGATATAACGGTCATCCGATAACAAGGCTTCCTGGCATCTAGGTTGCTACGGTAGCACTGAATTTAAACATCCTTGCTTCTGAACGTCTGTTGTTAATCAGAGCAAGGAAACAGGGGACATCGACGTCATACTTTTTCCTACTCACGGATCAAAATGTTACCGAATAGGACTCCTGCATTCTAGACCTTCTACCCTCCTTGGATGTGTCCTATACATTTTCTGACCATGATTATTGGAGGAGCCGAAGGTTGCAATGCCAGGGAGGGCATAAACCTCGTCGTGGTGGACCGAGGGTCGTCACTCCCTTTGGTGGTGGGAGAAGGGTGGTGATGGGTGAAATAGCGAGAAAATAAAAGCCAGAAAGGAAGTGGTTTTCTCTATTGTACTCGTGTTGATATGAGCGGCCCATCCGGCGAGGCCAATGTAAACACACCCCCAATGCGTTTGGGGGTAGTTGATTTCCGATCAGTTCTCATCAATAGCGCAGCCATTGAGCGATCTCGCGGAGGCGCGTCTAGACTTTGAGCGTCATATATCCCGTTTTCAATAAAGCCGAGATGTTTTTTTTCTAACGCCGTCGCAATTTTTAACGGTCGGTTTGGCAAGAGGCTCTACGATGGCCAGCTCGATGAGCTTCCGACGGTTGCACGAAAAGATGAAAACGATTCGTATAGGCGTGTTATCAAAACAAGTTTTCTTTGCAGACACTAAAGGAAATCAGACAGCGTAAACCAAATATTGGCAAAAGCTACACATGTTTTCAATGCGATTTCTCTGTTGCAATAATATTTCAAAACGCTAAGGATTTTACAAAACCTTACTGTCTATTTTTGTTTCTGTGACCTTCCTCCCCCCACTCGGTGCATCTGAACTATTCCAGGGGCACATCTCCAGAACCCCAGAATCGAATAAACTGAAACCCTCGCCGAGAATTGAACCTACAAGCTCTTCAAGAACCGCTCCATGGCAGCCCTGCAAATTACTAGAATTAAATACAAAGAAAGTAATTATCTATCTAAAGTATCTAAATTGGTGGACATGACATCCATTTGAGGATCGATTTAGGTTTAAGAATGAAAAGCGGAACGTAATTGCGTCTACATTTATTTCTGTTTCGGGGAACGACAACGCGAGCTTTTGGACACTTCGAAAGAAACATGGGTAGTCACTGTATGTAGAATTCCTATGTGGGCAATACAGAAAACGAAAGTAAGTAGCTGTTAGACCCGCCCCTATCTCTTCGTAAGATATAAACGTCAATCTCATTGGCTGGTGAAGGCCTACAATCTAGAGCAGCGACATTCACACATGCATGCACAAGACGAAGAAAAGAAAAGAAAAACAATACAAGACGATTGAATAAAAACCCGAAACCGTTTAGTGCACTCATGTCACATAAACTTGGAATTTTTGTAGCAAGTAAAAACACACAATTCAATAAAGGTTTCAAAACCATCTCGTTTTCTTTCGTGTCACGTATTTTTTTATTTTCAAAAATGGTAGCGGTCTACGATATACGAAGGAGCAGTTCACGTTTTGCTCTAATTAAATAACTTTCTTTAAATTAAGTTTAACGCGAACGTCTAGCAGAACACGGGCGCGTCAGCAACACAATCGAAATAACAGTTCCATATACCATAACGTGAAATGTTCCAATGTGTAACCCCTTTAAAGCGACAACAGATATAATTAGAACCTGATTTCAAGTTAAATAACATTAGATACAGTCTGTATTACCACAACCTGTAACGGAAAAAAAACATCATACCCAAAAGGTATGATAGTCTCTCTCTATGCCTATGAAAAAATTGAACTCACTGACGGTGGAAAAATCTTTCTTAATCCAGGCGCACATTGACCGACAGAGCCACTTCACTTCCTAATTAATGCATGTGTTTGAATGAAATCATTCTAGGAAAGACGACTTAGCTTAGATACGCGACTTTTTTCATTTTTTGCATGTGGTTCAATGGGAAGCCTCTACTGAAAGAGCAGAATCAGACAGAGTCCCGCAACGCAACCTGCTAATTCTTGCACTTATCGACTAAGATCTGGGCGTAGTGTGATGTGAAAAGCGCCCTGCGCAGCAGCAGATGTCTGAAGAAGTCAATGACACCGGCCCGGGCTAACAGCGGCGGCTTCTTCCTCGTTGTTGCTCCCGGAGATCTGCCGTTTGGCGTCCGACTCCCATCCCACCCCCACCCCCCTCCTACCCCTCTGGAGCGTGCGTCTTGCTCTCCACACAATCCACGGTGGCCGATTGGTCGGGCCACACGTCACGTTCTTGACGACAATTGCCGGCACTTTAATAGATTGAAAACATGGCGATGAAAGACTCATTTCCAGTTATTGGCCCACAACGCCTTTACCACCCACCCGCTGGTCTTGAAAAGAAAAATGGGCGCGTCGAGAAATTGATGAGGACAAACGATCTTAATCCTACTAAGAAATGTATACTAAGAATAGCATTCCAACTTACAGAATTTTAATAGCACTTCGAAGCTTGCATATTTTTATTACGCTAATAATCAATTATTTTATTTTTAAGAGCCTTAACATGAATTTGACTTTAAACTTGAAGTAATGAGTCTACACATTGGAATTTTGTCTAACCTATTTGCTCAAAATAATTAAACTGCATTATAAAATTTCATATTGGCAAAGTAAGACGATCAAATTAAAAGGGAGAAGTTTTTAATTTAAGTAACTAATTTGTGTACGGCGCCCTAACTGGTGTACAAAATTGAATTGATTTAGAAAAATATTAAAAGGCACAGGCCAGCTCCAAGACCAGAAAAATGAATATTAAATAATAATAGCAACATGACTGACTAACCCAAGTGCGATTTCTCAATTACATCGTAATTGCTCCTCGAACAAAATTGTACTGGGCTGCTTGGCCGAAAAAAATAAAACTCACAAAATAAGACTCCAGAAATTGCCGAATGGTCCCTGCACTTGAATACGGCCAGAACGGGCTCGTCGAAATCCCTCTTTTCGGTCTCTGCATAGTACAATGTCATTATGTTATACCGTACAATTACCTCTGAGGGTCTATATGAAAGATTTTCGTTCATTTCAACTAGAAGCCCGAGAACGGCGTATATAAGTAGTGTCGTGTTTGAAATTTGAAAATACCCGAAGCAAGGTTATTACATCTATTTTTCATTATTACATTTTTACCAGCGTGTTTTTGAGAAACCGCGGTAATAAGTTTTCGTTCTCCCTTCCCCTCCCTCCTCCCGCCCTCCTACCACCGTCCAGTAATTGTTTCCGTTTCGATGAATGAACCGGGAGCCTCCCCCTTCCCATTTACCAGGACTTTATTTCCACTCCGACCTATCATCACTGGATTTCATTCTCCGCTTCCTTCGCACCAACCCACTACAAACAGACATTCCCGAGCCTCCGTCTCCTCCTCTTGACCAGGATTTTCTGTACTACCTGGATCCACGGGCCACTGACTTCTCTGGATTGCCGTCATTAGAGATCGTTTACCTCGTCCTCACTCGTCAAGTTAATTTTGTTGTTCGAAACGTTTGGGACTCGTAATGTACTCTTGACGACGCGAGTCCACCACTACTGACAATCGCTGATGTTCGTTTAGTTGCATCCAAAAAAGAAATAGTCGGGACAGAATCTAATACGCAATGGTTGACGCGAGAGAGTAAAAACAAACCATGACGTTCTTCGCCGAGGCAATCATTCGGGCAGCAGATGGCGCCTATATTACTGCCAGCACTATAGTTGTTTGCGGCAGCGCATAATTCAACAGACAATATGTAATACTGTTTACCTGAGGAACTCGATGATACCTAATATGACTTACGTACTCTACAGGTAAACCTCGGTGTCCACGAGTATATCTGCTGCGGCTGAATTTTTCTGTTGGTGTAGGTCGCTGACAAACAATATCACCGTCGATTTTGGAGAAATGATCTAAATCTGGCTAAATCGTATCTTTTTTGGGATCACCACAAGTTGGCGATACAGTGTGAGTCAGACCAAAACAAATATGATATTTTCGTGAAGTCAATCGAGAATTGTGAAGATTATGAATAAACCAATATTGTTTTTGCAAGAAAATGTTTTTCATTCAAAATTGGGCAGTCACTGAAGATTGAGTTTTAACGGTGCAACAAAAATATATCGTATTATATCTGTTGTTAATTGCGACTTATTGTGGCTAGGCGGTAACGGGCTCTCGATTATTCGATCCCGGGGTACTGGTGAAAATGTGCCCCACGCATAGTGCCTATGAACCAAGCGGGGTACAGAAAATCCTGTAGTCCTATACAACAACAGTGACTAGCAATAATAATAAATCATTTACAAGAAATGGTTTAGTGTTGAAAAAATAAACTAGAGAAATGTCAAAATGCATTCCTTTGAAGGAGACAGAACTGAATGTATTTTCTCCTTGGATGAGTCTTCGAGCGGAAGTTGAGTTCTTTCATTTTGAAAAGTCTATCTTGGGTACGTCTTTGCTCACTATCTTAGCCTTGTGGGTTAAACTTGCACAACGTTGATAATGTCTGCATATTTAGGAATGACGCCAATTCTTATACAGGTAAGTTCGCTTTTGGAGTTCTAAAATATTATTTTTGTAGAATCATTTTCTCGAATCGCTAGCCTCGCATACCAGCATCCATTCATAATTGTACCTTATGTATTTTTCCATTTCGTATTCAACGAGACAAATGTGATACACCGGCATGGTAACAGCAGACGAGCAGACACTATATTTTTCTCTTGGCAAAATTTACCTATATATATTTATCTGGCATCGGTGCGTTGCGCTACGGGATTGTACGACTTCACGTCATCTGTACGTGCACAAAGCAAATTTACTCTATTCAATAACGTCACGCACGTACGATCTGACTAATCTGGAGAACGTTGAATGGGGGGGAAAATGGTGACGTTTTTCGTGCAGTTGATGCAGCGTGGCCTCTGCAATTTGGTAGTCATTCGTCATCCACCCAAGCACAATGCCTGTCGCGTTCCATTTTTCACTTGCTGCTGCTTTCTTGAATACACTAATGGCGTCCTGCTATGACTTTCGATCAGACACAATTTGACTGTCATCTTATTCGTGCCCAACCTACGGATTGATTGTGAGATAAGCCCATCAATTGTGCAAGTACGACTATTTTCCATATATATATATTGTTTATTATTTTTAGCTGCTGCCAAATATAAACGTTGCTCATGTTTCATGCACGCAGCGTTTATATACCTGATGAGACTTAGCTATGTTGGTATCAACATGATTATTTCGTAATTAATGTATTTTTAAATATGACATTTGCGCTTAGGAACAGTTTCAATTTTTTTTAGGTTGCGATGATATTGAATACCAAAAAGATTCCATAACTTCAACATAAAAAATTACTTGTACTCTGTATACTCTAGAATAAATATTATAAATAATACAGAATTAGTCATCATTTTTATAGAGCTCTGCATTGACTGCAGTTTGAAAATTTCGTTTTATAATTTTTTAAAACAATTATCGATAATTGTTTTCAAGGCAAATTATGAATTTCTAACTTGCATGACAACTCAAATGCAGTTAAATCAATGTTTAATCGGTTTGTCAGGATACATTTCTGGGTTCATGGTATAGGCGATAGTTTAATAATTATATAACAGAGTGAAACACAGTGAACTAACATAGAACCGAACATAAAACACAGTGAGTGACAAATTCATAATTATTCAGCTTGAAAAATTCAGCGTGCTTCATAGGGCGAAACAAAGTTTCAAGTAATTGGATTTTGGACTTACTCATGTAAATTGATGATTTTTGCTCAGTCTATTGCCTGATATTATATACTCAAGTATAAGAAATTCGAAGCTTCTCTACAAATATCGTCTATTCGAATAGGCATTTTTACAGCCATCCAAAATAGTTGGGCGAATAATTGGAAATTTCTGACGATCTTTGGAATCTCAGATAATTGCAGTATACAAAAAATGAATGAAACAAAGTTGATTCGTCAAGTTCAACGTACACCATAATCCGCCTTTTTCCTAAATTTAATGATTCTATGCATATAGTTCATAAGCATATCGTGCATGTGAGTAGGCGTACCGAATTGGGGTACAAAGACCTCAACAATCAATCAACGTGACCTTCAAAACAAGCATGTTATTTGTACTCTGTATACTTATACGTAGTAGGCGTAGAATCAAATGTTCCTAGCAATACTCGTATTTCCATCAGTTCCACGGACAATTATTAATTGTCGAGGACACGACAAGCTCACAGATATCACAATTTTTTTGATGGAGCACCTAATTGTTAGCGAATGGGACTCCATAACACTTAACCTATTATCCTCATTGTTGGTTGGTTTTCAATGATATCTGTAAAATACGTTATCGAACAAATTCTCAATAGTTTGTATTTAAAAAAAAACACTCGTGGCGGCCATCTTGAAAATAAAATTGTGTGCTTCTTTTTTTACTATTGCGATCACGTCCAAGATTTTTCTCTGGATCAGGTCAGGACAAAAAGTATTGATTTTGGATTAGATTTGCATCGAGCACTAACATGCTCCAGGCAGTCCATGACATTTTAATATCGACCCCGTGTGAGGTTGTTTTGCAAGTTAGTTGCATCCTCATGAGAACCCGTATCCACATACAATCACATTGAATGGGGCTCTGCTCTGCTCTTTGACTAGACTTCTTAAGACAGCAAACTTTAAAACCTCTTAGCTGAATTAAGATAATTTGCAATTTCATTCTGGATTCTAGAAAGAAAATTCAGAATACTCTGAATATACGTATTGCATGTCTCGGCTTGAGTAGCAGGATCTTATGCATGGGTTTATTTCACAAAAGTCTGCTGCAAACAAGATTTTCAAACAAAAAAAAAATAGAATAAAAAATTCAAGAAAGATTATCAATATTTTTAAGCGCTTTTGTCCAAAGCAGTTTAAGTTCGTACTACATATTGAAGTAGGACATTTCCTTTGCTACAATAACACGAAGTGGCCTCGCCTTGACCTATCTCAAAGGCAATTTCAAATTTCCGCGACTAGCCAGTTTCGTCTAATAAGATCTTATCCTTTCTTCTTCCGGTTTTCATTGTTTTTATGGCCTTAAGCACCAGATGGCGCAATGCTCGTCCATTCCTCGAACAATTGCTCGCATTCGCCAAAACCAGACACCATTTTTTTCTTCTTCATTTCATTGAAAGCCTCCCCATGAAGCAGAAGTAAGAAAAGGTGCCCCCTCCTTGGGCCGGTTTTGCGCTAGGTCTTAGAGCCGGGACAGAGCATACCCGAGGGTCCGATGCCGAAAGTCGACGCGAGCGGTCGGTCGACAGACCGTTTGACGACGGCATGACTTGACGAGCCAAGGCGCTGTGTTCTTCCGCGCGTGGCGAAGTGATACGAGTCCCTCGAGAGTCGTGTGACGGAAACAAGTGGCGGAGATATCCTAAAATATGGCGCGTTCGGTAGTGGTTCCCCCGATTTCACCGCTGCACAACATCCCCGATTCGCCCGGGCTAATTTACGGGTTCGCGCGGAGAAATGCCGTCCCCCCGGCTCGCGACTAAGGAACGGAAACACGATCTTTTAAAGAGAACCCTCACTTCAAAATCGAGACGTCTTAAACCACGCCCTAATATTTTAAAACTAATTTTGAATGTTCATCTATTTTTAACAGAATCTCAATTTATAAAGTCTTTCATCATTGTTCATTGGTATTGTGGAATACAGCACTTTTTCAAAAAAGTCGTATGACTCGTCGTAGCTACCCAGTCGGTATTGCGACTGATTGTGGCTCGGTAGTTCCGGGTTCGACTCCCGGCGCGGGCTCTCGAATATTTCGATTCGGGGTACTAGTGAAAATGTGCCCCACTCATAGTGTCTAAGCACCATGAGAGGGGTACGTAACGCCTGTAGTGTGGTTGACTACAGTGATAGGTAATAAAATTTAAAAAATTATATTAAGAGAGCAAAAGAATGATTCATAAATGTCAGGCACAGAAAATCTGTCCAGAAATCAACGACTGCCAAAGAACAATAGATTAAGCCTATGAACCTATAATCGGTACATGAAAAAAAGCATAGTCCAACAAAATAAAACTGGCTATGTTAGCCAGCTATGTTCAGGGTTTCCGCATTTTGAAATGGCGAGTTCACCTTTCGTGTTCAGGGTTCCAAGACAGACCGAGACCACCGTAATTTTTCTGCAAAAAAAAATCAACGCACGTATTGGGAAATATGCCTTAACGATATCAATTTCACATTAAAGATCCTGCTATCCTGGAAAAGCTGGCAACCCTGAACAAACATTTTGATAAGCTTGCAAAGACACCAGCATCGTTTAAACAAAATTATTGCACAGTAAATTACTTTCACCAAACAGCAAATTCCGTCCCCTTAAATTGTTAACAATTCCACCTTTTTGCCAAGCTGCAGTGTTGTCTTATATACTCTACATATCTTTAACGAGAGTTGGTATACATTGTGTAAACGAACAGTGGGCAGCAATTGAAATCGGCAATCACTCATAACATAGAAGCTTTACCTGGTTGCCAGCTAACGGGGTAGTCTTCGTGACTGCTTAGCCTGCATGACTGCATATTCGCAAATTAGATTATGTCAGCATGTATACAAACTGTGACGTAACAAGATTTGAACGAAAAAATTATAGCACACTACCATGCGATATTCGCAAGTTCTAACCATGCTGAAAGTGGGCTTCGAAAATGTTGGTAATCACTGATTGCAGAAGAGCCACGTCTGGTTGCTTGCCTATTTCTCATCTAGGGACAAAATTGCGTACTATCCTTGTCACACTGGTGACGTTCTGAGCTCGCTTGAGAGATCTCAATTGTCATTGAAATTGTGGGAAAGCGGGCTTTCGAGATCGCAGGCCCTCGAGTTCAAGTTCAAATCATGTTCCCGAATGCTCTTAAGGGTACAACGCAACCGCTTCAGCACATTCTAAATCGTTAAGCTCAATTGAGTTTAATCAAGATTTTACCACCAGTGCCGTCTACCGATTATACCCTTCGAAAAATGATTCAAAAATCCCTTGTTACACTATAGTATTTGAGCTCATTTAAGATGGGTAAATTTCCATTCGAGAATGCACAGTAATACATTGTCACACCGACTCTGTTCAGTGTATCAACAAACCTTGCACAAGCACGTTTGGATTAAGAACGTTTGGCATTTAAAAAAAAGTTTGTTAAGGAGGTTCACCATCCATCAAGTACAGGTGACGTCACCAACTGAGCTGCGACGAATCGTGAAATGAGAATATTTTTTGAGAGACTATTTCAAATTTTATTTCATTACATTAAACATGCAAAACCCCTTTCCCCAGGTGATAAAAACCCATAAGTTAAGAAGTCCATTTTCAAAACATATATTTCAGAGAAAATAACTTAATTGGGAACACAATATGCGATATTTTACTTATCACTCTCAGTCACATTTTTAGAAGGGGCTTCCAAAGCAATGTTTGAATTTAAAATTAGAAGAAGAAAAAACAATAGACAACTTCAAGACTGGAATTAAACTTATAAAAATATTTAAGATTTCAGCAGGTCGTTCTTCTTAGCAACGACTGGCATTTTCATTAGACAAGGCAAACTTTTAGCGCATTTCCTTGTCTGTGACAATTTGATTTCGATTCACCTTTCGTACAACGAACCCACCAAATCCCCACCGACGTCTCCCCTAGACCGATCCGACACTCCAGTGATTGGAACAGAGTAGCGAGATCGCGTGTGATCGAGCTAATAAGACGAGACGGCAATGACGTCTTGCCGACTGGACTAGAACTTCTTTAAAACCGAATGATTTTACGAGGTCACGTATCCTTCGCATTTACCTGCTGCCTGCTTTGCTTATGCCTTCTTGGCTAAATCATTTCCGCAATCGAGAAATTTTTCCCGGGCCATCCATTTTTATTAGTTTTAGCGGGGCCTTGGGAGATTGTAATTAAACATAATCAAGTTAGGCTTGCACCTCTCTTCCTGAACTATAAACAACGATTTGGCGCGATGGTAGAAAAACACAGTTGGCACGTATGGTAAACGCCCTTACTCGAAAATTACTTCCGCTTATACCTTGTCGAGGAATTACGATAATTGTGTTTGCATGATTAAAATTAGGGCTAGGAATGTTTCTCTAAAGTAATTCTATTTTATTGCAAACGCAGCCACTGCGCTAATTCATCGCGGATTGTAGCTTATAAAATGAAAAAGCACTTAGTCAAAAGCAATATTGTTTTTTAATGTTAGTCACATCACTGCTTGAATATTGCAGTATATAGTTGCATTAAGCCTATGCTAGGCAAACTTCTCGTATACTGTATTTTGACATGACCTTGTTGGCTTCCTGTGGTGGCATTCCTGAGATTCAGTTTGCAGTTATTAAAATAGATTAATAACTATCGAATGTGATCATCCGAAGGTTTTTATAATATCAACAAGTCATGAAAGTCTTGAGAAACTCGGTAATAAAATTTCGTTTTGTTTTTTCACTTCCGTTTCTCACAAACATTGACGCAAGACGTGAAATCAGAAGTAGCGCAAGCTTCTGTAATTGTTATTGGTGAATTGACCGTTAGCGATCTGCTTTGTCATCTAGCAATGAAATGTTGTCGACAACTACAAAGATATTTCCTTTAACAACATTAAAAATAACAATTTCATTATTTTTCGATGATCACTGAATTTGATAAAATGGACAGCATAGCGTCAGACTAAAAAAAATCGTGTTACTGAAAAACTTTCATTTAATGTATATTTCTATCAGATTACAAGAACAATATCATATTCAAAAAATACACATGCCTACATGTCAAATAGTTATAAAAACTGCGGCTACTTCTATCAAATAAGAAAATTTAATCATCCTTGGGTAATTCCACCCCCTGATGTTTTGGCATCTTGTCTAATTTCCATTAATCATCAATCTTGACTCTCAAAACGCTATCAACGCACTTTGGTAGCGGTTAGAAGCGCTTAGATTTAGCAAAGATGGAATTTTTTTTGCTTAAACACATTAAGCCAGTAATCGACATGTGTTTTTTCCCTGGCGGTCGCTAGTTTCTGTAGTGGTTCTAGCAAGAGAATATTAACCACAAACAAAAGAAAGAAAGACCTAGAGCTAGTCACCACTACACATAGGATGACGTGATGGATAGGTAAGGTGAATTTTTGACTTCTTTGGCAAAACTTGTTGGGTTGCGACCACAGAATAGACGCCCCTGGTCATGCAAATATTGAATCCACGCCCTCTGGGAAGCAACAGATTAAACTTACATTTTTATTGAGCGCCTCATGACACAACGACGCTTTTGCCTTGTTACCCTGAGTGCTTGTTGTTGACACTGAATCTACCGGGCTATTTTCCATTGCAATGTTTAGTCAATTGGCCGCAAGAGGCCACCTCACTTTATTGCGCGATAAGCCTATAAGCAATAATGGCGGTTTTCTAGAACACTTTTTTTGTGGATCATTTTTTATCGGAAGCGCTAGTCGTAATTTGGCTCTGGCTTTTTTAAAATTAATTTTGAGGCGTGATGTAATATTTGATAGGACACGAAGTCGGTGAGAGATGCTCATCCGTGAAGTTTAACATCAGTGCCAACCACGTAGAATTAGCATCGAGCATCGTTGGGTTCCAGAATTTAGGTCAAGACGCTGGCAGCCAATACTTTAATGTCGTGCGATATTAATGGCGCCTGCCACGTACAGGGTGCGGAAAATGGACATAAAAAGGATTAGCGCCGATTGGCGGCATAGACAGACACCTATTAAGGACCGTGACCTCCAGAGACCCGGGACTGAATAAGACTGTACACGTATCTGTTAACTACAATTTTTAATTGAGGAAAACCCCCTCCCGCCATTTTATTTTTGTGCTCTGTTAACGAGCATCAGTTTGGTTGTCTGCAATTTGCCATCATCGCAAAACTATCAATAGTTAATGTACTACAATAATACATAGACATTTTCAGAACTTCTAGAGGTAAATGGAATTTGAGAGAGCTGTCGAGTTGCGTCTGAGATAGTTGTTAAGGAGGTCCACCAGAGTGTTCCCCCTAAAACCCCCACAGGAGGCGACCTGGTAATTTTGCCTAACCCAGGCTTAATATAGAGTCGAGGGACGTAGTGATTAATATAATCACTATGCCAAAATACCCGTATCGCGGTTTCGATTCCGGCCGACACTTTCGGAATTTTTCGGGCGAGAGATCAACCTTTGCACAACTTCTTTCGGAAAGGAAGTAATTCGTGACCCGTGTCTGTACGATATCAAAATAAGAGGAACCTAGCGTTGTTAAGTCACGGACGCGACACTCATGAATCATATCGAGTAAAAATTAATAAAAAAAACAGTTGGATTAGGGGAAACAGTATCAACATCAAGTCATTCAATCATTTAGTTTAAAAACTAGTTTGTAATGGACCCCGGTGATTTCGCTTTCGGTTGGGCACATCCTGTACAAAGATGGCCGCGTATGCAAATTCGTCTGGGGAAGATCTATGGTTTCCTGGGCGTTAAGCTGAAATCCTTCTGGGAAGCTCTCGCCGGCTAAGTGAGCCGAGCAGAATGAGGTTAACGACTTTTGTCTCCGTCGGTGATAACGTTGAGGAAGTTCGCGCATTCACGCCGCAATTATATGCATAGTTTTCTTAGACTCAAGGAACAATTATGATCTCTGGAGGCCGTCGATACAAATTTCTCGTTTGTTTTATCACTTAAGCCGCGTTACTTAAACTTGTGAAGACACAATACAATAATTGTGGCTAACGATGAATTTGGTGCAAAACATATTTTACTAAGTATTGCATAATATTTGATTAATTTAAAGGAATTTCAATAAACCTTTCTATTTCTACATGTGCTTTTATTATTTATTTTAATTTACTAAGTAAAGAATGTGTGACAATCACGAGTCCTTTTGAAATATCGTCAAAAATTAACCAAATCGGTGTATCTGAATGACCGATTCATCCCAATGTAGCTCTCACAATTTAACTGACAGATGGCGCCACACTGTATTGCGCGATAAGCCAATGCGGTGGGGTATGCCGTACTTTTAGAATCAGATACCAGCAACACACGCGATCGTACGGAGATTTACATCATACGGAGCATCATCTTTTTTTCGCAACCACGCCGGTTTCATCTTAATTCTGATTAGTGTTCGCGGGTCACACTTCAACGCGCCCCATTTCGCTGAATAATGATCAATAGGCGCTGAATCTCGGTAAGTAAGCTGAATTCGTAGGTTACTAATTGACTTTGCAGACAGGTTTTTTTTTAATCTAGCGCATGCTCCAAATATTAATCCGCTCAGAATTATTAGTAAGTGGCCTCCAGCGAATTATTGTAGCTGGATATTTCGAGGGTCGATTCCCGGCGAGGGCTGATCGCTATCCGATCCTATTAATTATCTATCAATTATTAACGAAATCTGAAAATGAGAAAGATAAGCTCTAGAATTAGTTATTAAAATTTGTGACGTCAAACGGCAGGAGGCATTTGGTTAGAGACAAAAAGTTTCGCTAGCGAAAGAGTCATTTCCAATTGCGCCCAGACGCAGTTTTTTGTGCCGTCAGGATAAACATTAGGAGAACTATTTTTTTTTTTTTTTTTTTTTTTTTTAATTCACTGAAGTGA
>JAQGBY010002475.1:0-22913 GCA_034698785.1 Mycogona germanica
CCCCCCTTCATTACTTCGGTCACGTCGATCAGACCCCGATCGGACCCTGGCACCAAAGTTGCCCTAACAGCCTGGCGGTGGTGATGATGATGCGATTCGGAGAGAAGCGTTCGTTAATTAACACTTATGATCGAGCCTGTATCGGGTGTTTATTTGCCATTTCGTTGGCTGTTATTCGATATACAGGCGTCGTCGAGAGTTGGAAGAATAAACGGTCGGACTTGCCAGCAAAACCACTAAGCCATCTCCGTGTGCGCTTGGAGACGAGCTCCACCGACTCCCCCATCTTGTTTGTGTGGTCCAGATCTCTAGAGATGCTGGCTCTTTTGTTTCTAAACGAGAGCGCCATGTTCAATTCATCGGCACCAACGAATTAAATAAGCTTAGAAATGAAACCCCATTAAAAAATGAATTCTAAGCTATATCTGGCGAAATTGTCTTATGTATTCAGACGCCTGAAGGGTGACGCTAGTCTAACGCATGATTATAACGGTGGGGCAACCCCGCCTACCCTCCATATTCTTGAGTCTATGTCCATGGCCCCCGTCCATATAGACACTATTGCTCTCTAAATATATAGTCAGTTCCTTGGTTGGCACACGTCTGACGTTGCGCGGAGACTATATCGTCGGCGCGATCAAGAAAAACAAGAAGCCCCCGGTCAGTATATGTGTCTGTATAGATGAGCAATTTCCGTTTAATTGGATTACGCCACCTAATGTCCGTTTTAGTGCCGTACACATTTCAGGCCATAATTAAAGTTAAGTGCTTAATCAATTACACTCTGGTGCTGTTGTCGAGACGGTTGTTATTGTCTCACGGATCCATGGAGTCCCCTGACCAAAACCACCCGCACCATCCACTCTCATTCTCTGCCAAGATGGTCCTTGTGTGATGGCACTGTCCTGACCACCCAACCCCACTACGCCTACCAGCTGATTTCTACGCATAAAAACTCCTTGGAACCACCTATTCGGCCTCCTGGGACCCCGATTCAATTGAAGTGGTGGTGATCTTCCCTTTTCGTCGGCGTTTCGATATGGGAATCGCGCTGCACCAGTCTCACTGTGCTAACAAAGGTTGAGAGAATTTAAGACTGAAAAATCTGGTGAAACCTTTAACAAGCGATTAAGAAAAATGTTGAAATTCGGAAATTTCCAGTAATGACTGGTGGATTAAATGTATCCGGAGCTGCGCTGGATTTCATATCATCAATACGGAATATAAACTGAGACACCAGGTATTTTCGTCTTCAAATTTTCTGCTGATAATATCGAATTGGAGGGGAACCTTAAGACGAATTTCTGGTGGCGTGCTCGCATTGTTGGGCTAGTGGACTTAGCGGATATATTGGCACGCACTGACCGAGTTTCGTGACGTCATGCTTTTCTTTTACGTCTCTAGTGAGTGACATAAGTTCCGATTATTCCGATGCAGGCGAGATAATTAAATTTGACCGGGACATTCTGTGACCTAAAAAAAGGATCGTTTTTATTCAACCCCACCCGTCCCACTATTAATGATGAAAGTTTAGTTACTTGGAGTAACGGCGATCGAAGGGAGTTTCAACCGATCGAGCTACCAAATTGAATTTATCCAAAAAAAAACACGTAACCGGATCGCTAGTTTAATGGACTGACAAAATAGCGCACTGTGCGCATTAAAAATACATTGAGATAAGAAATGGCAGTAGGGTTACTGCGTTATTGGAGATGCAATCTGGCCGTAACAAATTATCGGAACAGGAACGAACCACAAATCTTCTTGGCGCCTTCAGCTATATCAGCGCTCAGCGCTCTCTGATTGGGTCTGCGAATATTTTGCGTTTTTGCTCTACATATATATTTTTTTATCTTAATGCCGGATAGTGTTTGCGCACGATTCAACCGCCACGACGACTAATGCAAGCATTTTACATGCTTAACTTTGGGCATTGAAAATATTGTTATGACGCAGGTAGCTCTTGAGTGCACACAAAAAGCAAATCGTGGTTGATGGAAGAATGAGGGAGAGAAAGAGAGAGAGAAAGAAAGAGAGCTCAAAGTTCCGTAAGAACATGCGCACTTGTACAAGACAAAAACCCTTCATTAGACTGCGGGCTATATTTGCAATTAGCATCTTAATTTTTTTTTCGGTACACCAAAAAAAAAGAAGCTTCGGTTTAACAAAACACATTTCTTTACTCGGTTAGATGTTTCATAAACTTAAAGTAAGATTTGGGGAGATTCAGAAACTTCGGTCTTAACGAGCCGCGCTTACACAGCTATTAGCTAAACAACGTGGCTTTTTTTTTGCTATCTCCACCCACCCATCATGTTCTTCTACCGCGTTCTATTCCTCTTTCTCATTCAGTATGCGGAATGAAGGCGATTGCTTTAAGTTTCTGCTGCAGCGGTTTTACGCAGTACAGCACTTCAGATTAGTGCCGAGAAACATTAATAATTGGATGCCTAATATACTCTGATCAAAGCTAGAAATTATGATCCCCTTCGCCATCCTTCCATGCAGGCGCGCATATATAGAGCCTAATGAATCAAGGACTAAGGTAGTGGTGGTGGTTTTATCAAAAACCTCATGCGACCCACTCCTGAACTGAACACTTTCTATGGATTTCAATGAAAGGTTTATGCAAAGATACTTTTCTTAGAAATTAACTATTTATTAACAGTCGGCGATCGATAGAAAACTGTAGCGAGGGTTCGACACCACCTTGCGTTACAAGAAAGTAGCTGAGTCCATTGTCGAACCAGCTTTCGAGGCGCCCTAATAAGTGTACGCGGTGTCTCAGAAGGACACGCCACTAATGGATTAGAACGTTAGTCGAGGGTTGGGAATGGTCGCCGTGAAAGAGAAGCCCGGATAGTTTGAAGAACTCGGTGATGGTCGGAGGTCGCCGTTTTTCTATTTATCGTTTTTCGTCGTGCGTGACATTTTCGCTTTTCCGCCATCGCTGCGTCTGTTTTCTTCTTCGCTTTGGGTTCATATGCGCGATGACGTGCCTGGGCTTATGCGGGCTTGGGCTGATTCTGGGTTTTGCGAATAAGTATTAAGCCGAATATTCGGTCGATATTGCCGCCAACGGAAACATCTTCGCCGCTTTACCCGATACCATACAATATCATTTCCCCCTTCTTGGCATCTTGACGACAAAATGCCCCAAAAATAATGAAGATAATTCGAATGATATTGAATTGGAGAATTTTTTTGTGGATACAGTACTTTTGAGTAGCAATTGAAAAAGTATCTGTATTGTACACAGTTTCACTTTCCGGTATATTGGTTTTGTGTGTTTTCCTAGTGACGTCACAGAGCACCTGCCTGTTTGGCGCTTTCCAGAAGCCAGACATTACAGCGTGATGTGATGTTTGGAATTGCTGATTGTTAGATGGTGATAATAGACGCATAAACCATTATCTAAAAAATCCATTAGTTCGTAATTCAAAATAAAAACACTTAAACAATTAAAATAATTTAAAAAAGCCATATAGCGAAAAAAATCAGCATCTTAAAATAAAAAGACAACTCGTATATGCAAATGTAGATGAAAGAAACGCCATCTACTGATAATAAGGAAGGCGAATACTTGACTTTGTTGTGTACGATACTCTGTAGTGTCGGCGTCGGTTAATTTCAACCTGCGTAACTGCATCCGATCATGTGGCGCATCTTAACAGAGCTTGCTAGGTGAATTAGCTGATATTGGCTTGTCGACAAAAATCCATATTTTACCAGAATCAAGACCTACTTTTATTGTGAGGCGGCAGTCTCTTAGAGGCCATTACCGGGGACGTGTTAAGTGCTTAGTTTTCTTATGAGTCTGCATCTGCATATCTGTCTAGCAATACCATTCCCGACTCCACCACCACCACCACGGTGCAACGTGGTTGCGCGCGCCAGGCAATAGACGTTTAACTTTTTCACCTCATTTCGGATAATTCGACGTTATACGTGTTAATGCAGCGGATGAGCACCGTCGTTTTGACTGCTGCAGACGAAATGAGATGACGCAGGAAAAGAAAAAGAAGAGAAAAAAAGCAATTTTGTTGGTGCGCACAGAAATTAGAAAACTGGGCCAATGTCTCGGAATTGCAGGGTGCTACGGTGTGTCAGTTGACGTTCTACAAAAATAAGTGCGTGAAACCAAAAATGTGTAGTCAGAAGTATTCAATAAACACTGGGAATTGCAGGACTACAATTAGAACGTGTCAACGAAGATAGTTCAAACATAAATTTAATATATCTTCTCGAAGATAAGTAAATTAAGAAATTGTATTGTAACAATAGATTTGAGAAACACAAAGACAAATGTATGAACTCACCCAAGATTTTCGTCACTACCCAATAAACTTCGAGAATGTTTTAATTTTCCGTTTAAATTATATTAGTTGTCGAGAACTAATTGTATTGTGCAATGCAATTCCCAGCGTTTAGTTAATACTACTATCGGCTCCAATTCATATTCTTTGAAAATAATTCAGATTTAAACAAGGATGAGTAACGATTTAATGACTAATGAAAACATATTAATAACTGGCGAGGAACAATAATTTCATGGCTTTCATCTACACGTATTTCGAGTACTAGCAACTTATTGTACCGTGAGTGCCAATCTTATTGTACATGCCCAAGAGATAACCAGCTTACTCCTTCGAAAATCTCGAATGCTAAAGAAATTGATCAGCAACATGACCACCTTTGGAAGCTCGAACATAAGTGGCTCAATAGTTAATTTTTTCTTAACAATATTAATACAAAATGTGTTTTAAAAAAATTATTTGTAACATGGGGAGGAAGGTGGCTGCAAAGACCGGAATATACCCAATTTTAAGAGATTATCCCGAGTCGTGCTAACTAGTCACGACCCAACACGAAGTCTGAGCAGGGGTAAAATCGATGGTGGTGGCCGCCGTAGAAACTGCGCGAAAACGCGGCATGCAATGCGGCGAAGAGGAAGCGGACCGTGGCAGACCACGCCGAGCCCCCGCGATCAAAATTAAGCCGTTAATGGGTTGAACCCTGTGTCGCCGCCAGCGGAGAGCGCGAGCACGCGCGTCCGTGGATGGATCCGTTCCACCAAGACATGTATAGTAGTCACGCTCTCACGGGACAACAAGGTGGGGTGGTTGGGTGGGCGGATAGGGGTGACGGCGACGGTGACACCCCGGCACGGGTACACCGTCGATAATGCTTTTCGGGGGGGGGGGAGGTGAGTGGAGTGGGCTCTGGGCGGCGCGGGTGACGATGCTGGCGGTTGTACCGCGTCAGCATGTCGTCGTCAGTCTCGGGCCCAACAAGGTGAGACCACATCAACGACTAGGACGGCTGGAGATCTCCACTTGGCTGAACTCTCGTCCTGAGATCCGGTCTCTAAATGTGAGGAAGATTTTAAATTTCATTCCGAAATGGCGCATATTTATGACACGAATTCCTTGGTTGAGTCAACTACTTGAAACACTGAAACATAATTTTTTGTAATTTTAGTTATCAATGGTAAATCAATCTAGTTAGTAAACTTTAAATGTTGCCTCAAATATTTTCCCCAGAAACTACAAAAAGAAATTATCTCGACATTTGTCGTGTTATGCAGACCCATCCTCCAATTTCCTCCAATGTCTTCTCATGTTATATATCTTAAATATATTCAACATATCTGCATTTCACCAACACAAATAAGATCAATTAGTATAATTTTAAGTTTTCTTTCAATGTTTCTGATCTTCATTCACAAAAATTCGATCATCGGAAATCGAAATTCGATTCGGATGCTTGAAAATAATAAAATATACTTCTGATATTCCTATAAAGTAACTGTAGTAATCGTATGTCCCTAAATTATATGACATTGTCTAACTTTAATATTGCTTAGGGACATCAGTAATATTCCTCTGTTCTAGCGGTGACAGTTACAAGGAATGCATGGACGGTCATTTTGATTCCATGTCTCTTTTTGGTCGTCTTATGTAACAGAGATACAAGAAGTTTCGCCTGGAGTGAAAAAATCTTGGCCAGGCTCAGCTGCCCCCCCTCCGCGCAGTTTTTCATCTTTCTTTTCAACGTACACGGGCGTTCATCGTCGGTCTCGGGAGGACACGGGTCGAGTGAGCCTCGCGGAATGGGTCACGGCATGAGCGGTGACGCGAAGGCGTGCATAGCCCGTCAATTAATCCCGCTCGCGCGCGGCGGTGTGCGCGCCCGAAGCCGGTAAGCCTAACGCTGACACCTTCAATTTTAGCCTGATTTCTCCACGGACCCCCGCGACTCGAGCTCAAGTGTAGATCTCGATGTACACCAACGCGCCGCCCCGCACTACAACGTATATATATATCCATGTACACTGTACTCGACTACAGAGTATATAGGGCGGACGGGCGGGCGCTTTTGATTGCCGCAGAGCAGACTCTCCCGCCGCCGGCAAGACCACGCGGGTTAAAACATTACTTTTCATCGATCGAGTTCCGGTGAGCAACCCCCTCCACCCCCCGCCCCCAATCTCACTTTGCTTCCGTCGACATCGTTGCTTCTTCCAAGTTTTGAGCTGAACTGTTGGCCAGACAAAATATACACGAGACGCGCGCAAAACTATTTTGGCGTCTCGCTGTTACGGGAAACTAAAAACACGATTCAGCTGCGAATACATCTCGGTTATTTATTTCATTTTTTCCAGGCGTAAATGCCGAGAAACTTACCATCTGCCGACCTCATGCCAAGAAATTGACATTCTATAATATGTTACAATTGTGCACCAAATAACTTGTACGTGCGAACGGAAGTAAATTTTTGTCACACCAGCTAGACTAAGCCTCTGAAGAATAGGTAATGATTTACCTAGGAAATTATATTTTTCGATAAGTGACATTAAGACAATATAATTCTGGATTCCATTTGAAGCTTCTGTCCCTGCTGCCCCTTTATAGTAACATTGAGTTGTGATGCAGGCACGCACAACGCGACCTGTACTCTAGCTCTTTTCATTCTAAACTGTGTGTAGAGAAAACCATGGAATAATTCAAGCTAGAAATTCAGATACATTCTGTATCTTATGCAAATATTTATATGAATTTTAAGACACGAGTTCGCTAACCTTTCTGCAAAAGCAATATGACTTCGTCTAGAGATGAATTTTAGCTTTGACAACTGACGTAAGATTCGCCAGTATTGACTAAGTGGCGCTACACGCTGTAGGCGAGACTTGAAATGAGCGGTAGGGAGAGGGGGGGAGGTTGCCCGTGGGACCGTTTCGTCGCCAAAACATGTACTTTTCCGTACATATAGGCGGACAGGCCGTGCACGCATGCTGCCGCCAAAGTACACACTTTTCTCCTACTAATTATTCGCTGTCCTTGTATGCTAATTGGGCCAGCGCGACCGATTTTCGGGCGATGGCACCCGCAGATTAGAAACGTACGCTCGCCGCCCGCGTCCTTTTCGCCTGCTGCCGCCCCGCCCCCACGACCACCACCACCACCTCCGGTAGCGACGTCATTGCTGACGCGAGTCGTTCGGTCACGTGCACAGTGGTTTCACATCTAATTGCCATTGCTTGGCGAGAAGAATGACTTTAAAGATGATTCTATGCGACTTAATAGGAGCCACTTTTCCCCATAAGTTTAAGTACCCCTTTTCAATTCGAAATGCCTAATTTTGTTGCCACCATTTTTAAGTCATTGACGAGATTAGTGGAATCAAAGTGTACTCGTACTAGTTATATTCTTAATGCGATTTAACTAATAGGATTGTCTATTACTTCACAAACGGGATTACTTTAATAAATTTGAGGGCGCCACTAAATGTTATCTCATACTCATAGTTAAATCGCTTTAATACAAAATGATTTACCCATTTATGCAGCATTTTTTATTATTATTAGCGACGGTTTCTCATTTTTGAATATCTAAGTTAATTGAAGTTTTTTGTCAGTTCACCATTTCCGCGATACTTTTTGTGCGTGTTACACGAAATCGAGTTGCACTTATGCGGACATAATGTTTCAAGAAAGCGCCATCAACGTCGACGCGGCACCTCGTGTCAAATCCTTCCACGCGATCCTGGATCTCGTCGAGTCTCCTATAATGGAGATCATCCTACGAGAGAATGAGATCGAGTGGATTGTAGTCGCATCGATTCTGTAACAACTCAAACCCGTGAGCAAACCATTTTTTTATTGCCACGATTTGCTGCAACAATTACGGTTGAGGGATGCTTCAAACCTATTTCAAAATCTAAAGCTATGCCGAGGATAAGCGAAGAATCAAAAAAGCCCGGCATAATTTTTTGTCAGTCTTGCAATCAAAATACATTGACTGCACTAAAAAATACGAATACTAAAAACTCATTATCCAAAATCAAAAAAAAAAAAATTAAAAACATCGATGAATTTTACAATTACGAAGCAGTGAAAACGGAGAGGTATGGAATAGGGAACATAATAAAAATTGTCTTTTATAAAGACAGACACAACTGAGGGCAAAACGAACATTCAAAATTGCAAAGTGTCCTTATGTAATTAGCAAGACTGTTTATTTTAAATGGTAACAGCGTGTTTGTTATGAAAGGTGCCCAATTATTCTCGCGCGGTTTTTTATATATATGTATTTTGTTGGTAGAATTCTGCCTTGCTCGTTTTTCTCATTTGTGGAAATTCTGTATTTTTTTTTGGTTAATCATGCGATGGCGTATATCTTGCTTTTTCGTTTTCTATTTGAATCGTTTCGCGATATGCTCGAGTAGCGATTATAGCGAAGGCAATGTCCTGCGGCAAACTCTCTCGCAGTAAATCATTTCATGGCGCCAACGTTTCTTTTTTTGCCGCCGTACGCCCGAGCCGAATGTGGCCAGGCAATCAGTGCATACTCGCGTGTAATGCGGGAAAGCGTCTCTAACCGAACAGGAGTAACATCGTGATTCAGAATCTCACATTTACAGCAGCCACAGCCATCCAACCCTGATTTCACTTTCCCGGAATCATCACCGGGATGCTACACATTGTGGCCAGTACATTTCGGTTCGAATTAAGAAATATCACGAAAAAGAACAATGTATTCATATTTCATGAAAATGCAATCTTTATTTCTGAACATTGCGACGAGTCTCAGGAAGAAATCGCGTTTACAGCGTACCGTAGGCTTTCTTTCGAATGAGAGATGAAATCTCAGTTGGCGAAAACGGGGGTGTGGGCATTGAAAAAAGGAACGAAAAAGTCTCGGCCTTTTTCCTAAACCTCGCCCCCGAGCAACCAACCCCCCATCCCATCCGACAATCTCCGACAACTGAATAGTAGGCCTATTAAAAGACATAAGTGCAGCGCATATGCGACTATACATGCGAGGCCACCGTAAACTTCGTCTTAACAAAATCTTGTCGGTTGTTTTGTTGGTGAGGAGGGAGGACGGAGGGGAGGACAGATGTACATGGCGGGGAATGAGGAGAGGGTGGGGGCGCGTCGGGACAATAGCGAATAGAATAGATAGTTGACAGTTTTTTTTGTTTGCATTTCAGCGCAGTTGAGGGGGGGAGGGAGGAAGGGTCGCCTCACGGTTTCACTATTGGCTTCATGCACATTTTATGTGCGCGCATAAAATGTCTTGGGGTGAATTTTATATGCGGCCACTACTAAGAATCGCGACCGTCAGGGAATGTAGGGATGCGCTCGGGGAGGGGGGGGAAGGGGTGTTGTTTGAATTTGTGCGTTGTCAAATCAGCGACGCGATACGTGATCAGCGATCTGCTAAATGTTGGTCCCACAGAAGATGCACGCGTTTACCCACACTCCCCCGATTTGTGATATGCTCCTGACACCCACGAATCTTCTTCTATTTCTCTAAAAAAGTCATTACCCTATATTTCTAATTTTTGTGATACGTTACCTTAAGCAAATGTTAAATAAAATTTTAAAAATGCCGTATAAACACAGGTGTTTATTTGAGCATGACTAGAAATTTGATTAACTATTTAATAAATTTTATTTAACTAAGTTTGAAACTAAAGTATCTTAACAGCACTGAAAAATACGAGATGACGCATATGCAGACAAAACTGCGTGAAATTGTCGATGCCAAATTCCGTGCTTTTGGTTGGTCAAACCCAAGCGGCAAGAGTGTTGATCTGCACTCAATTTCAAGTATAAAGTGCCAGTAGGCGTAACCCGTGGTCTTTTGATGATTTTCTGGTAGTTTTTATCTCCGAAAATGTTGAATGCTATCAATGGCACGTTGTTGTAGCAGAATGAACGACGCTAAAGGCGCGTCGCTATCGGTCCAATTACATTCTACTACAGTGGCGCCTCGCACGGAGTTCCCTACACATCGACATACTTCGTAGATCACAGAGAAAATAGCGGCTGTCATACACAGTCATATTTTTGCCTGTACGAAACGGAAATTAGAATAAGGTCTTCCTCGAATGCACGGATAAATTGTCTAGCTGCGGAGAGCGAGAGAGAAAAAATCATTTTTAGGTTCGTATGACAATATATGTACGGGAGACATATTTTATTCCGTTGCCATATATATTCATAATGTCATTTCCGCCAAGAAACGATGCCATAAATGAATTACTTTCAATTCCGATTTGGGGATATCTCGCTTTGCTGCCGGCTCATTTTCAAACTTTCTCTCTCTTCTCTTCACTCGATTACCAACGGTAATACACCAGCAGGAATCTGCAAATGCGGTATTTGCGGATTTCGTAACCGTAGGGCCTGTACACGTGGATAGCGATTATGGATCCTCCGCGGCGTGCTGTCCGCTCAGCTGGAACGGGGACTACAACCAACTGCGCACGCGCGGTTCCGGCGTCTAGTAATTGCCCGAGAAATGCCGAGAAAAACCATTAACTAAGAATTTTGCAGCGAACTGCTCGGCGAGTGTGTGCATATATACGGCTCTGAATGCACCAGTAATTTAATAAAAACAATTATGCAAATGGTATATTTACAATGCAAATCCAGTGTGGCGCCTGTACACGGCGAGGAACTATACCTACCCCGTCTACCTTTTATGCCGGGGACTGTAGAAAGGCATTCTTTCACGGAGACCCTTCCTTCCTCTCTCACTATGGATGAACGTGAATTAATTTTAAACGGAAACACCTTTTCAAAAGGTGCGCTTATGTGTTTGTGTGTGTGTGTGTGTGAGAGAGAGGAGAAAGAGTAGGCAATGTGTTAGCTGGAAAGGGGTGCGTCGTGAAGTGGTGGTTGGGGGTGCGTGGAGGGAGAAATTGAGGGGAGTGTGGAGATTGGTGCGGCGAAAAGGAAGCCACCAATATGGCATCCTCCATAATAGATTGTCGGCGTGAATTAAAAGCCTTATGTATCAAGTGCTCGGGACTCGATAGATTCGTTAGCGATTAAGAAGCAGGCTGCCGATTGAACGAACAAATTGAGCAAGCCGTTAATACCATTAATTTTTAGGTGTCCCGCAACCTGTATCACACCTTATTAGCCATTCTTAAATCGACAAAACGTATTTCTTAAGCGCCATCTAGCAATCATTGAATCCCTTACCGATACGATGGACCTCTCGGAAGAGAACTGCAGAGAAGATTGAGATACTCAAATTGTCTCAACTTCCAGTAGAGGGCGTAACTGTCCACGGAGAATTCCTTAAGTGTTTGGAGTGATCGAAACAGATCACGCTGTTTTAATTATTAAAGGATACGCGAGATTCCTTTTAGCCACCGAATCCAGTTTAAGGTCAAGTTGAAATCGGGTTAAGATTAAAAGCTTGATTCACACATAAGATTGGTTCTTAAGGAGCCGATCTTCTCCGGTCGCCTTGAATAATATTGCAGTAATCTGGTTACGCTGCGTACGGCAGTAAGAGCCTTAACGCTTTCTCCAGTGTAATACTTCCGTTGAAGTCTTAAACTCTAGCGGCTAGCGAAGATGTTACTTCCTGGTGAACACGAACGAAGTTTGTATGGGCAATTCGATTTGCATGTGAAATGCGCGGGTCCCGGTACACGTTATGTTTATTTAATGGGCCGTCCTATTAATTAATAATTTACCTTCAATCATTCCCCCAATGGCAGGTTGAAACTCTTAAGCGTTCGTGCCTGCATGCACGGTCGGATAGAGAGAGAGAGAGAGAGAGAGAGAGAGAGAGAGAGAGAGAGGTACAATAGCTCCGAGATAAGCAGATCAAAAGTGAGATGGTTTAGATTTCGCTTCGTGACGGCTCTCTGACGAGTCTTTCAAGTCATGAAGCAAATCTGCAATTGCAGTTGTCGTTGTGTCTCTTGATTTCATAATATTTCAAAGAGTTCGCGAGAATGGAGTAAATGTGACCTTTCCAGGCCAATGTAGTTTGCGAAAGTACTAAAGAGTTCCGCGGAACGACATCAGGTGGATCTTTGCTCGTATTGCAATATACAGTCTGTACGTCAATGATCACCCAATATTCGTTGTCGTATCGATACATTTTCGCAAACAGTCAAGCCCATTTCTTCAAATGTGTGGTGTCGATTCGAATAAAGTTAAACCGATTTTCTTTAAGCCGCGAGAAAGACAGAAATAAAAAATTCAAAATCAATTTAGACGGCGAACAGTTTGAATAGAAAATTATTATTTCTATACAACTATCATAGTCAGATTGCGAAATAGGGGTTCGCTCCATGAAAAAGTATATTGCCTATCGGTTGGTGAATAGAAAATCTATTGCCTTTCAATTTTTATTTTAAACGAAGTCAGGTGTCTGTTTCATGAAAGAGTGAGCGAAGTGTTGACGTCACGGGACAATAAAACTCGACGGAGACTGACGCAACAGTTCCGAAATCACAATTCGAATGACGATCGCTCATTGATGACGTTTCACCGACAGTAAAAAGAAAAATGAACGCCGACGACGACCGACCGACTGACTGAGAAGGCGACGATCGCAGTTGCAACGTTCCCATTTATCCAAGCCGATGTGATGCGCTTGGCGCGCGCGTCGCAATGTTTCTATTTATTAGTCTCTATATGTATAATACACACCGTGCGTGGTGCGCACATAATTCGATCAGTGCTATGTGGGGCGTGAACGCTATCCTCGTAATATGGTCTACACGCATTATTATATAGAGTGAGGAGGGGTGGGGGGGGGAGGAGGAGGAGGTAGGCGCCTGCTGTACCCCCGGAATAGTGATGTGTGCGTATAAACCTACCGATAGATGATGTGCAGTGTGCAGTCTTTCGAGATAAGAAGTCAGCATAGTCGAGCACGAGAAAAGACGAGGAAGCGTCTCCTCCGGGTTAGCCGAACTGGTATACGTGTGCACACGTACAGGGTGACCCCGAATGCAACTCAATAATTAGGCCAACATTGCGGTGCAGTGGCTGCATCAATTACACTGTGGCGTATCTAATCCGAATCAACACACCGAGCCCGAAAGTTGCGCCTTAGCTTGTCCAAATTTGAATAACAATGAAGAAACACGCAGAAAGTGAATAGACACTAGATATAATATCCCAAGATCTTCTAAGTACATGACCAGATCACATCGTAAAAAATTGGTATTTGTTGTATTGTTTGTCCGGTTTGAATTTTAAAAATAATTTCTACTTGTTGCTCAATTTGCTCTATTTACAATATATCTTGAAAACGAAATATATAAAGAATCATTCCTGGACAATTGATATCAATATCAATCGTCGCAGAAGAGGGTACATTGTTTGGGCCCTGATCTTAGGAAGAAGAGGATATGTACTGGGGTATACTCTGTATTCATACTCGTGAGCCGATGCTGCGATTGATTCGAGTTTGTGATCACAGCAGGGGTGATTAAATATTAAGGGATTGTTCACTGCCTTTGAATGGGGACTGGGATTTTTTTATTATTATCTCGTCCTCATTTTGAGCCTTTTGGTTTCGTATAACCATCTCCCCTCTGTTCGAATTATTTCTAACCGTTCCGTTATTGTTTTCATTCTTTAAAAAAGCAAAGCACAGCATATTAGCTCAATTCTTATTCGTATATGGAGGCGGAAGAGGAGTGGACAGGGAGGTAAGACGAGAGATCTACTTGGTACCCTTACGCGCATGCGTGCAGCGGGCACAGAACCCATCCCCATGAATTGTCTACGCACGCTGCGTCCGTACAATGGAGAACAAAAATTGAGCTTCATTATTCATGTTTGGAGAAAAAGGGCCGCTCGCATGCACATAAGAGCACATCGTCTTGAGACCGCGCATCCAATTAGGGCCACATGGAAAATGATCATCTTTAGTAAAGGCAAATGAGTAGCACCACTTGTGGAATTCAGACAGATCCTCTGACCGTTTATCAGAAAAATGTGATTACTGTAAGTGATATCACATTACAACAATAATGCATAATTAAAATATCACCAATATCTTAATCAGAAAATCGACTTATGATACGCACATAATCTTGAAGCGGTAAAATTGTGCTAAGAGCTTCGGGTTCAAAGTTAATTTCTTGCTAAATGAATCACTTGAAAATGATCTAGCGGTCGAAGGCATTCTCTACATTATTTTTTACCAGATGGACTGAAGTGATTACTAGAATTTAAATCCTCTTAGTTCAAATATTTATTCAAATGAAATGAGCATGTAAAGCATGTCAAATAATTTATATCAAGTGTTATTTCGCTTGAAATATTTTTCATATGTTGGTGGAGTGGGGGAGGAGGGGGTATAAGCTGGGGTCTCGAGCGGATGTAGAGATGGAGAACTTCGTCGAAGAGGGATATTTTTTCTTCTTGTCCGCTAATATTATATAGGAACAATCGTGTGTGCTCCCGAGTCGACGCCAGTTCTTGCATTTCAAGCAGCCGCGCGCAAGCTTTGACTGCCGGCACAATTGAATTTCCGATGCCGGAGTCGTGCAGTGATGGGAGTAGGGGGAGGGAGAGGAGGAGGATGGGGTGAACGGGTGGAATGCGCGGGCGGGGGTGGTGGTGCTGCCGCACGAGACTGATTGGCTCGGAGGGATTGGATTGGAGTGGAGACTGCGGAGAAACGCGCGCTTGTTCGCGAAATTCTATACCGGAATGGCGGGGTGGAAGATTGCCACTAGAGGCGCTGCACGTCCACATTGTTCGCGACTGGTGACATGTCAGAATGTCAACAAAGGCCCGTCCCATATGCGATCGCTTTTTTTTCTTCTTCATCCACTAAATCCTATCTGGCAGGAAACGAGTTACTTATTATAGATGATCGGATGCTTTATTGTACTCGTAGTTCGGTTAAAGGGTTCATGTACAACAAAAATGTCAGTCAATTCGACCGTTTCAACAGGATCGGAAATATTTCGCCTTCAACAGAAAGGCTATTTTGATCATCGGCTATTCAAATGAAACTTGTATGTCATCCATTTCGTTTAAAATCGCGTTGTCATTTTATTCATGCTTATTCGGTCATTACGCTGTCAAAGTTGCTATATATTTATATCAACTGGACATGTTTTGATACTGCTGCCTGCGGGTTTTTATTGATAGCGAAATGTGTTGCTTCGTACGAGTACAACCAACTATTACTTCAGAAAATGCATTCTAGTTATTTGTCAGCGTTTAATTTTAGCACTGATTTATACTGAATGAAATTTTTATCTGTAATTCATTGCCGTCTTCTGTTCATTGCCCGCACCCAAAAATCGCAAACTCTGACGACATTTTTAAAAATTCAACCAGTTTCCTCTCCTTTAGCCTTCGTCAAAAACTGGACATTCAGGGAAAGAAAACTGGTTGAATTAAAAAATTAAAAAATTGTGCTGAAAACCACATCCGAGTTCACGATTTTTGGGTGCGTTCAATGAGCAGAAAAATACGGTACGAACACAGACTGCTGGTGTTACTGGTTGACGTTCTACTGAACAATAAATGAGATATTCCAATCATAGGAAAGTATGCTGCTGTGTTTAATGTGCGCTCGCGAACAGGCATACTTGGCACCGGGACTCGTACTCAACGTGAAATTAATTAATTTGAACAGACTCTGCCTGACCAATATGGCTGAATCGGGGTGTGGGGGGGGGTGGGGGGATATAGTCGAATATAATATGGAAGCCTCTTAGCGTTTCTACGGTGTACGGGTCGGGCGGGTGCAAATTGAAACACAATCTTGAAATCCCCGCCGACGGTGCTGCTTTCCAATTCGTCGCGCCACCATCTCCATATTGCGTTTTCGGCAATGATGCCCGCGCGCATGTCACGGCAGTCGACATCCACAATATTAAGTTCCCGTGAAATTGGGTACGGGTGCACGGAGGCAGTGGGAGTACGTGTACCCGTATCTATATGGCGCGCTGACATCTTGCAACGTCGCTCTCATCTCAGTTCAACAGCGTGTCACACGTGTGTGAGACGAACCCGGGGACACGACGCCTCATTTGACAAAAATCTTTCTCATTAGGCCCTCTCCGCTCGGCTCAGACATACATACATATATATACTATATATAGTCGTGACATCGTGTACACAGTATAGTCATGTATAGTCGTGTGTGGGTGTGGACCGATTCTCTTGTTTTCGCAAGAGAGTGAATGAACGCGCCAGGCGAGTGTCGTCACCGTGACGGCAGCAACTATGGACCGGGGACATGCGTTGCGACGCCTCATTTGGCAAAAATCTTTCTGATTAGGCCTATTCTGTATCTAGTACGAACTGCGTTTTGCCGGAACATGTCAAAGCCAATCTTTCCGAAAAATATGTGCTGGACAAAAAAGACGATGGTGACGTCTCAAATGAGTCACAGTGAAAATCTGACAAAAATACGTGTCTTTCGCGTATTATTTATTCTTGAATTCGGCGCTCTTCCCTCCAATTTTAACATTATTCTGAAGAAATTGTCTTTTTAGGACCAAATTATAATAATTATTTGAACTATTCTATTCTTAATTATTGTACGTTGTATGTATTTAAATTAAGAAATTTTATGAACAACCATTATATTAGTTATTGACACTTGTTGCCCTTAAAAGTTGGCAATCACTACCTGCAACCACGTGAGAATAATTTGCTAACATTGAGTTGGGTGGGGCACTTCGAAACTAACACAATAACACTTTTAGAGTGCACTGAAATTTCTATGTAATGCACAATCAAATAGAATTGAATATTTAAAGTTTGGTAAACAGACTTCATGAGATATTTGAATACATTTTTTACATAACTCTTTTTTCGATGCCGGTTAACTTGTTCGCTCGGAACGGGAGTCCTTATAACGTCTGCCCTGGTGCATATTAGTAAACATGCGGCGCTCATGTCTGCCGTGCGTGCCACTGCTTCTCTTACGAAAACAAAACGATGGAGTCGGGGAGGTAGTGGGGGGGGAGCATTTGGTAGTGGGTGGAAGATATAACGGAGGACCTTTTAAAAGCTTTTCTGAAATCTTTATCACAATTTAGATATCATGCACCGTTGAACAGGTTAATGCCGACCAGCATTTATTCTCATCTGAATTACTGCCGCTAGTCCCATGCAGTCGCTGGAAGTCTGTGTACGTGCAGACGCGCGCGCGCTCGCTTTCAATCCTTCGAGCACATTTTCAGTAGGACGCGCAGCACGACACTCGCCAATCTCGCCTTTCCCATTCGCTGTCACATTGTATCCTGCATGGATATAGCGGGCCACGCTGACGCTGTAGACACGGTCTGACATTTGCCTGTGGACGCGCTGATATACAAAGTCCTGCGTCCTCCTGAGAACGAACACATGCAGTCAAGTCGAAGGAGGATTGATGCGCGGGGAACGGTTTCACTCTTCATCCTTTCCATTCATTTTCCTCATTATTTCGTACTGGTGTTTGACCAGGTCCCCGGAGTTAGTAGGGAGTTTTCTAACGAAAACAAGTCGTGAGTTCCTATAATTTCAAGCAGTAATGCCCAATTTATTTTTTAAAAATTGTGTCTAGTCGCTTAGACGTTTATTGGAAACAGTCAGATTTGTTTTAATGCGTGAATAGAGCACCATTTCATAGTAGCAATAGGATAATTCCCCCGTCTACACCGCATGTAGTCCACGAAAGTTGACCATAATAAGACAATTACTGAAGTTGGTATAAACGCTCAGATTATCCGCCATTAAAAATATATTGCGATAATGCGAGCGAATCTGTCATTAGTTTAATTACAGTAACTGTTTCATTAAACAGCTGCTAATAATATCCTCTAATAAATTTGCTGATACTTTTTTCAAAATGAATGATTTGTTTTTGATGAACGTTCAGTCTGGTGGCTGGGGAGAAAACACACTTTGGCACTTCTTTGGGAACTACTGGATGTTTGACGAAAACCTAATTTGTTTTTTAACAGCCATGAGAGCGAATATAATTTTTTGCTAGTTTGAGAATGGAGACGTGCTCTTTTTGTCGCCAGCGATTGTTTAATCATTTTAGGAAGGCGAGATTGTTTTTGAAGAATTATTAAATAGTGTGCAGAACTAGTGAGAGTATTCGATAGGGAATAAATACAGTCTGTAACACGCTGGGTGACTAGATCATCCCGTACAACAAACGCTGCACCGATATCAGTCTAGCATTTAATGGTACTGCATCGAGGTAAATTGTTTTCGGAAGAAGGTAATTATTGGACATGCTAAATTACGTAATCGCTGTCGCAATTTGGGGAACTACATTTAGGCATTTATTCCGAACCTGATGCCCTCTTCCGAGTGGCCCGCAATAATAATTAAGATAGTCCGGAGTCATTTACTCGAATATGAGAGGAAAGCGAGGTGAATTCCTGTTCGATTCGGTGGAAATTGTCTGTTGCCCTATGGAATGTTTTTACAGGAAGGTTATCTCAAGAACCGAACATGTACGGACTCACACAGTCGACGAAGTGCCTCTAATTAACAGTAGGGCATAAAAAGCCATTTTCATTAGTTATCTGTATACACAGTACTTTACAATGATTTATAGGCGAAATTCATAGTCCGACGAAAGAAATATAGTCGTAGTTGGCCGCTTTTTCCCCTCCACTCGCCTAAGAACGAAACTCGCAATTTCCCTGTCTAGCGCCTTTTAGTTTAATTAGTTGTGCAAGTTGAAGGGAGGAAAAAAATCTCCGCCGAAAAAGTTTTTCGAACGCATTTTTCAGATTAGGATTTATCAGTAAGTTATTTCCAACTTGGGGTAAAATGAAGTGTCGATGTAAAGCTGCTTCACTCTCTCTGTCTCTCGCGCAATCTAAACACGGTCCCCTAAGATATACCATTTACGCCCACGTCCCCTCTGTGCGTGATAAATATTAGCGCCAACTGGTGGCGTTCCAGAGGATCAGTTGGTTTAATGCAACAAACAGTAATCGGATAGTTTTATTTTCTATTAAACATCAACCGTTCATGTTTCTCTTATCGGTGAATTGGGATTTGGCGAACAAAGCGATACTGGCGGGAAAATTTGGAATGTGCTGTCACCTACCAAACGAGAAGATGAGCACCACCTAGTGATACAGCGCAGCACCTACATTTTTGGTGACACGCAAACAATTTTGCAACTGAGATAAGTGAAATGACCAAAGTCACTTTTGCGACCGTGAAAGGCTTTGCCCTTTCCCAAATATCGCTAGCCGACAGACTGGCCCGACGCGCCCCAGTAACGATTTTCAACTATCCTGACACCCCCTCCCCCTTCTCGCATGGCCGCCCAACAATGCACCCCCTACAACACCCCCACCCACAACGCTGCCTCCTGATGCGAGGCGCATACTTCTTGGTAGATAAGATTGGGGTGGAGCCGGTGTTGTGGATATAGTGCTGCTAATTACGGTGGCAAATGTCTCGATCTCCGGTCCCCGGCAATTTATCACAGTTGTCGTTATGTGTTCGTGTATATGTATTTATTCTCTAGACGCCGGCTAGGCGGGGGCTGTCCTGAAAGGGCAAGGCGCCCTCTGGCGTTGGTCGAGATTGGCCATTACTCTCTTATACTGACTCAGTTCTTCGGGTTCACTCCATTTATATGTCATTTTTGACAACTGGCATGAAATTGGCCTTTTTGGTTCGAATGGTTCTGGTCGAACCGACGATATGAAATTTAAATTACTTTACACTTATACTATATTTCTAAATATTTTACGTCGCATAATAATAATTCACAATTCCTGTTTCATTTTTTGTGGATTAATCTGCTTTAATCACGCGTTGCATGCCTTGCTTAGTGTGAAGGTAAACTACTATTTCCAGGGTCGGTTTTCCAGATGCACGCCTACGCGATAGACTTATACCGAGGCGTGCGCCAACTGACAGCACGTCAGGCCGTTCTGCGTTTGGTCTATTATTATTTATAGGGCCACGCATGCAGGGCCCAGACACTGCTACTCATAAGGTTTCCATCGAAATAAATTGCGGCTTCGGCCACAACCATCTTTGAATGAGGGGTCCAGGGGCCGACAGGGGTGTGTGAGTTGAAGGTTGGATGGGAACATCGGGTGTCTAGAAACGAATCGCAGGGATGGAGGGGTGCTCACCGTGCGGCCCGCTCCAGGTGCCGCTTGCACATGTCTAGGTAAGTTTTAGTGGGAGTCGAAACTCCCACGCTGGTCATCCTGTGGGTTAGCGAAGTTATCTCGATATCGAAGCCGTGTCGTACATGGTAATCGATTATATCGTCTCAAGATTATTACCTTGGCTTCGGCTCACTCGGGTATCGTATGTTGCCCCAGACTTTAGTGGCCAGTTTCGTTTTCCCGTCGGTTCTTAGCTGGACGACTCTAATTTCACCCAATTAAAAAGAATCCAGCTTCCGCATAGGTGAGATCGCGTGTATACCGTAAGCGCAGATGCTCTTTCGAAAATATTGCTTCGTCTCGAGTTTGTGAGCTCGCATTTCATTTCTTACAGGGTATAGTTTTTCTTCTTCAGATATCGAATTCTGAATATCTGGACGCGCCGGCAACCATCTGCTCTTACTTTCATTAACGTTGGGAGAGTTGAACATCGGTATACTGGGAAGGGTGAGCTACTTTTTATGACGATGCCATTTTTTGATAATTTAGCTGATGCAACGCATGAAAATTCTAGTATATTGCCTTGGATTTATTTTTATATAAAACAGATGGAACCTAGGGAAACCTATACCTGCATCAATTATATTTTTTGCTGACTGTACTAAACATTTCGCGTTCGATATATGTTTATAAATTCATTGAAGCCGTATAATTTAAGCTAATAATTATACGGCTTAACCTAACCGTAAGGCTTTAAACCATTGTATACAGGTACAGGATGGATTCGGTTCATGCACTGAAGTATTAATTAATTTGAATGGAATTTCCCTTTTTAAATCTTAATTAAGATGGATTGAGCAATTTGCAGACGCGTATTTTAATATTGGTTGCGATTTGTGAATGGGCGAATGGAACAAAACGTCATCCTCTTATTTTTTAATTCACTTCTGGCTCTCAGCCAGAAAAATGTTTTTTTTAATGTTATGATACGTGTACATGAAATGAATGCACTTTTAGATGGATTGCCGGCCAAATTGACCAAATCTCCTGTTCTCCCCGCCAGACATTATTAGCCAGGAATTGTTTGGGATTTTCAGATTAATTTGTCTGCAAATGTGGTTGGGGTTGTTCGCCTGGTATTGAACCACCCCTCCACTCCTCTCACTCCACCACCATCGCAGACGCGTACAGAGAAACGTAGCGTGTGCAGTTGTATAGGTGATGAATGAGTGAGAAGATTCCGAGCCATTAACTCGATTCAGCGATTAGCTGCGCTTGCATCACCAAAATTCGATCACGCAGCGCTTTGTCTATGGGAGGCAAGAGACGCCATACAGATCTGGAAAACGAAGATCAGCGCGACACTCGCCTAAGTACAGGGTGCACGCCTGCCATATGCAATTCGATGCTAGTTAAACTAAATGTGTTATTCATTATTTTATCTGGGAGTTCCGAAACAGGTGTTGAATTGTCGGCAAATGGCATAGCAAAACTTTTAAAGTACAACTTCACAGCTTACTGTTAGAATCAGGAGTTGACAAGAAATTGTAGGCTCACTTATTAAAGAACACAGATACTATTTTACAGTTGCTAGAGGAAGAAGAAAATACAAAATGTGTGTCATTTAAAAAAATAAGATTGAATTTTTTTAAACAGAAAATTCCGTTTCCACAAACAATATCCATATTTACGAATTATTTCTGATTCTAGTAATTATTTCTGATGGTGCATCGTGGTTCTCCTGATGCACTGAAGCGTGTCATGATTCATTTAACCGTTCTAATTAGCGGCGGGCCTTTCGAATGCAGCTGCACAATGGGCACGCGTTTGGCCAGACCTGACACCCGAATGAGTGAGACAGACGATATGGCGTCTGTTAGTGAAAGCGTCGTATGTCGCCCTGGATGTGACTCTCGCGCGACGAGCTAACTGCAAGTCCGTCTCTCTATTATCCGAACTGGCGCCAACAAATTGAACAAATGGAATGCAAAACGCTTAAACATCTCTCCTGTACGTGCGCGTAGGCGCGGCACTGACTTTCGGGCGCGCATTTCACTTTTCTCCGGCATATTTAAGCGCGCTCGCACGCGTAAGCGCCGGGGTATGGCGTAATCAGGGCTGCTTTCGTTTCATCGATCGCTGTTAATCACTCGTCATTTTGATTAATGGGCGTCAAAATTAGCGCGAGCGCCGTGGCCGCTGTTCCACGCAAGAGCACCGGGGGAGAATGATGGGTTGTGGGGGGAGGGGGGAGAGTGTACTCGCGCGTCGCGGTTACCGCCGCAGCAGTTTAGAGAGGGTGTGGGGTGGTGCATGATGGGCGGGTGACCAGGGGATAGAGACGACTATAAAATGATGTATCCAATTCAACATCAGTCGTCTTTCACTTTCAAATGATCAAGTTCCCGAAGTTGTTTCATCTATACAATTACAAGAGGGGTTCCCGGCTTTCCTGGGTTTACAGTAACCACCAATGAAATAAAAAATTGTTTAAATTTACCGGTTATTTTACGTTTACACGATGACAC
>JAQGBY010002476.1:0-22906 GCA_034698785.1 Mycogona germanica
ACCACCGAGTGCACCGGTTGCACCGAATGCACCACCGAGTGCACCGGTTGCACCGAATGCACCACCGAGTGCACCGGGTGCCACGACTGCACCACCGAGTGCACCGGGTGCCACGACTGCACCACCGAGTGCACGAAGTAAGCGCAAAACTTAAACTGGAATTTACAATTGTCTAATACAGTATTTTTCTGGACAAACATTTGCGAAATTCAAGAGGAATTTGACTAAGGAAGGGATCCAGATATATGGTCGTCAATGTGCAAAATAATCGATCATAGTTTGAATACCGACTCTGGGGAAACTAAATTGAATTTCATATTTATAATCGCCGGTATTTCGAGTTGGTAGGGTAAGGCAATTTGTATTCCTTAAAATTAATTATTTTTTTAAATGTTTATCTATTTGCCGTGAAAAGAGAACTTCATCGAAAGAACGAAAGATGTCATCGTAGCTTCCGTTAAGAATATTGGCGATGGTATTCACAACGTCGCAAGCTCAATAAAAGATTCGTTCAAGAAAGGGATAAATTTGGTGGCATCATATTTAGGAATCAAAAAGCCGTATTAAAAATGAAAAACAATTAATATCTATACTTAAATTGTCAACAATTTTTATTATTATAGTGTACTCTGTATAGTTCATTAAAGTTCATTTATTCAAGCATCTGGTCTAATTCCGCTTGGCTTATTTCATGTGTTGTTGTACCTGCAGTTCGTTCGATTGTTTGTAAATTGGATATACCTGTAAATGCAGCGCCCCCTATCCTCGATGAATTTAAAATAATATATTGATGAACGTATGTGTGCCAATTAGCGAGATAATCGATCATCATTTCGCAAAGATCTGATGAAATATATTTCGGCTTTGTTTCTTTTTTGTGGACCACCATGAATGCCGAAACCGACAGAAAAATCCAATTTGTTATTTTGACGTTTGGCTACGACAACGACAAAATTCTTCACGATTATTGGTTGGCTGAGCGCGGCCAATGTCGTCTGTGTATGTTCGAGAGCAGATATAAATCTGGTGGCAAAGAATGGGAACACATCAAATGTGATTTTGTCGTATTCTTCGCCCTAATCCATGAATCATGTGTGTCATGTATTTCCAGGTAGCTCGTTCGCATGTACAATGACAACCGCTCCTTTTACATAAAAAGTTGTTAATTACGACATATGTGCAAACTCATGAATCACTTCCTTTGTATGTGCTGTTTACGAAAATTGTGGATTTCACAGAAGGCTTATTCAAATACAGCTATTAAAATGGGAATGACATTTTTTTAGATCGGGCATTCCCAAACTCCAAATTTTATGATGTCGCTAGATTTTAAAAGTGCTAATGGAAGGAGAAACTAAACAAATATGAATTTTTACAGAGCAAATAACGATGTGTCCTTGCGCATGCATTGAAAACGAACGTATATTACCTACTTTTTTATTTTATGACAACAAATGAACTATTCAAAAATAGAAACAGTTAAAAATATTCTGTCATAAATAGTCAGCTATTAAATTCTAAAATGCCTCGTATGAACAGTAGCTTTATAAAATTGCTAATAAAAAAGGTCATCTAAAGTATATTTTGTTAAAACAATCTGCTAGATGGTGCGGATCAGCTGATGAGCAAATACAAAATAAGCAATTTAATAAATGCGGTGGGCACTTGTCGTTTTAGAACACCAAAACCAGCGCATGCAACAGCTTATATATACCATGTGCAGCGACCATTATGATATTAAAGCGTGATAAAAAAAAATAAAGGTCATTAAAGTTGCGCAATATACACCTGGATATCGAACCTGCTTGTAATTCGGGGAATAGTCCCTAGGATTTATATAAATAAGCCTATTTCAATTAACAGGGCACCTCTAATTAAAGCTGACTGCATTCCTATTGAATAGAAAAATTCGAAATAGTTTTTGGACATGCTGGTAATTGAAATTACAAATGTGCTCAATAAACAAAAATATGATTAGAATCGTAAATTTGATGATATCCGACAGTGGAATGCCCAACTGCGCAGTAGATTCTCCAAGGCTGAGCCAAGATGACTGCAACGCCTAAATTGTTAGACCTATTTAGCGAGACTCAAGCTAATTGCTAATAATGAAGAAACGAAATTGCAATGGTATAAGCGCGACTTTTTATTGTCAGGAGCTATACAAGCGATGACGGCAAAGCAAGAAAGTACTCGACGGAACAAAAGAGCGAAACACATGAACTCGACGAGAGTCGGTCGGTAGTCAGCCGGTGACCCCTGCCTAGGGCAACCGGTTCAGCGCCAGAGTCGCCACCTTCTGGCGACCCTGGCGCACCCAGTGCTCGGTGGCTCCCAAACTTTGAGAGAACACCGAGCACCCGCACTCCCTCGGAGGTGCCATTCCTCCTACATAATTTATATTTAAAATAAAAATTTGTCATGTTCGTTAACTTCATTATCACAATTTTGAGCTCAATAAAAAATATTTTTATAAATATCCATATTGGAATCCAATGATCTATTACTATGGGGCGTGATTTTGTGATTTTTCTAGTGGGACAAGAGTTCAGAATGTACATTTGCTTATTAAAAATGACAGCATTTTTTACGTTCATATTGAGCATTCGTGTACTATATGTGGTTAAAGTATATATCTTCATTATGAATCATTTCCTCATCCCATCTGGAGGCTAGTGCTCTTGGCCTTGACGACATCTGAATCCACAATCAGGTTACACTAAGCCCAGTTCATTCGCAAATGAAAATCGCACTGAACTTGGGATCTAAGATTTTTGGTCAAAACCGAACATGCTTCATAGTTTTAAATTTCGCTACATTTAGCAAAACTGATTCTTGGACACTACTCACGACGGAGAATTTACCAAAGAAAAACAGATTCTGATCTGCCATTCGTTTAGTACATATATCTGCGCTCAACTGTAACGTTCGTTCGAAACTCGAAACACCTGCTTGGATTGCTGATCGAGGCAACAGTGTTGACATGAATCGGGACCAGATGTTAGTGAAATTCAATTGCCATAGCTGCAACGTATGTACGTGCGTACATCCACGAAATAACGACACGAGAGAAGTATATTATAGTCAACATCGCCGTCAATGTTACTGATAATTCACCCACGACAAATAAAAATTTGGAGTCCCTTTCATAGAAAATGATAACCATACGAAAATATGTTAACTAAGATGAACGCGATATTGATGCAGAACCAGCGCACATGCACTGACACCTTTGTAACCTTTTCACAACTTTAATTTTTCTAGAAAATGACAACCATGTGGCAATATGTTAATAATATAGATTACAGAGATATCGATGCAAAACCTACTATAACATCCGTAATTCTACAATGTTATTCCTGAAATTGGATACATTAAATGACTGATGACGTCAAGCCATTTGCTCAATGACGGAGCAAGAGCTTTTCAGGTGAGGCCAAACGCGCGAAGTCAAATTTGTGTTTGATTACGCAAGACTCGTCGAGAACGTACGCACCAGTCGAACAAAATGATTTTTTAAAAACCATTTTAACATATCCACGCTTTCAAATGGATGGCAGGTCATTTCCATTTCGTAGTTGTGGTACGAGCGATTGCAATCATTGCGCATGTGGCCAAACGGTATCTCCACATGTACGTTGGTATGTCAGTAGAGGGACTAGTATTTATATTTATATTGGGACTATGATTATCTCTAAAGGGCACTGGTGGTCTGTCGAGTTGGCTGCATGCGATGTGATATCTCCACTTGTGTGGTAATAATATGAGAGATGAAACGTCTACCACTCTTTATCTATGGAGTGTCTTTTAAAATATCACTTTTAGACAATCCTATTTCGGGAAACACACTTGATTAGAAACAAAATATTAAAATTAAGAACACATTGGGGATATACAATCATTATTGAAGCTTCCATTAATACCATTAATAACTTTTATTTCTCAAAGAGCCAAATAGTTGTTAGTTGTTAATATAGTGAGTCAAAAACACATTTGACAACCCCGTTTGCTAATTTCAATTGATCGTTTGCATTTTGAAAGTAAGATTGCTTGACAAATCATACCATTGACTTATATATCATATCGAGAAAATCATATTATTTTTTATCTTTCGTATCGAGAAAATATGACAATTTAAATAATTGTCGAAGAAAATATCAAATTAATTTTTATGACTTACTAAACTCGATATGATGAAAATTTCAAATTCTTACTGCAAATATACATGAGCCATTTTCCAAAACTGTACCTGTTGATCATTTTATTTCCCCCTAAACAACAGGAACGAATTTCTTTAAATGCCGATACCCTGGTTTTTTGACACGAATTATAAAGAGGAAGTTGTTCGATACACTGATGATGCCAACGCAACACACCATGGAATGCGCATGTTAGATTGTACTGCAGTATAATTTGCGTGATTTTTGTAAATTGTCAAAAAAAATTAGGAACATTTGGCGACATTTGGAAAAATCGATCGAACATTTGGTCTCCTGCATATATAACTCTGCACTCATGCGCTAATGTGTTTTTTTATGATTGGAGGTTACACACGTTCCACTACGAATGGAGCACAAACAAGGCTTATTTGATGTGGGGGACACTTTTCTCTCCGAGCGGATAGCGATAAAATCAAGAGGACATACTTGTTGACACAGATTGTTATAATGACAAGGAAAAACTTAAAAGAGAACGTGTTAATATGCCTCGGGCTGAATTAATCGATTCCAATGTGATATACCTGTATAACAAGTGTAATGCAGTATATAAAGGTTGCCGAACTTGTTTTTCCGCTTAATTTCCGTCTTCAAATGGTGAATGAAACCGTCTTGGAATCATGTACGCTATAACAAACTTGGTCATTTCCTGTCTGTTCGTAATTGGATTACTGCATCTGCAATTTGTGGTAGGTGGTCGTATTTCCTGCTTCCATTTTTTTTAGCAATCCTGTGCCGAGCACACGATATAAAATATATAAGAGTAGTTGTGCTTTTAAAATTTATACCTAATAATTATTAGAAAAACGCGATTTAAAAAATACATTATTAAAAATATTTTTCCACTCAAGATAGCATTTACGATATGGAAATGTGATTACAATTTCAAGAAAATACAGAGATTGACAAATCAGAACTTTCCAAACGTTTGTATGGCGTTAAATCAGTTTTGTGAAGAAATACCTGTTAAGCTGGCATCATGAAATTCGATAATCATACGACGAAAGTGTAACTCGTGTTGCTATACGGATTACACATTACACATTAAATATAATCCGTGTCGCTGATAATTGAGTACCAGTTGTGACAGGTTATGTAAAATTGTCTTAATTTATTAATAAATTGTCTTACGATCTTAGATATCAACCAACATACAAACCGACGACATTCTCGAACCACCCAAAGATTCGAATTTCACCGGAACGGGAACACGACTTGACAGAGATTCGCGTATCAAAAGCACGGACGGAGTTAACAAACGGGTCCAATCTGATTACGTTTCTTCAAAAGATTATATCTTACAGTTGGCGAATCAGTTGACCGAATCCAAACTGGGGGGTTGGCAGAGTTTGGATCCGTTCGTCCATCATTTGCTTCAGTCAATGGGCAATACGGCCCTAATTGGAAACTCCACCATGAACGTTGTCGACTTGATCGGTTCACTAATTGTAAAGTATTTCGATTACAATTATAAGCATTGAATTGAATTACTGTTGGAATGAAACGTTATTTCTTTGCATCGGGCGCGGACAATGTAGCCCGCACGCCAAACCATCTTCACCTACGACCTTTCAGTTCACCATTATCAATTAATTAATTTAGACTCTATTTTAATTTTTTTTTAATTTGCGCTCGTTCGGGTATCCAAGAACAAAAAGAGAGTCCAGCCTGAATCTGCAACTCGTTAAGACGCATTTTTTTACACCCGATGTTCCTGAATAGTGCAGGAGTTCTTCTTTAAAGTACTGCAGAGTTTGTGTTATTGATGAAAATAAATGTTATTCTAAATTCTAATCAGTATGTCAGATAAAGTACAGCAGCGAAAAGACGATAATCTGTGTTGACAGCACTCAATCATAATGCCACATGTTCTTATTTATTTTTTAACCCTCATTATCCCTTTCAAACTCCATTTCTTCAGCAACATTTTTCCCGTTTTTTAAACGGGCTTCATCCTAGAAAGGCGGTAATAACAAATATCTATCATTGATCTTCTAAAATTAGTGGTTTGTCACTCCATAACCTAGACACAAATGATCAAAAGAACAACAATCAATGAGGCATTAATAATCATTGATAACAAAACAAGGTACATTTTAATTACCTTTTTTCACATGTTTTCTATACAATTGACTGCGTATACGCGAAACACCTTCGAAAATAACATGTAAAAATAAATTAACGTAGAAACAAACTACAGTCGCTATAATGATTTAAGGAAAACAAATACTCAAAATATTGACCAAACACGGAGGAAGGACACAAATATGATATCTGATTCGTACTAGAGACTTGTCGACTAGAACATTTCTAATTTTTTAAAAATTTGTTAACAGATCTATAAGAATAATTATTACTCTAGTGTTATCATAGGTTTCACTTGGAAAACGTTCATTGTAACACAAACGACAGTTTCACGAAACGTGACTAATTTTTATCTGATTACTTTCATCACTCGACAATGAAAAGTTTACAAAAATAATCACAGAATGAATTACGGCAACCTGAACAAGTATAGGCCTAGTTTTTATTTATTCGGGGATAGGGCATCTTAACTTCCCGATCTATAGATGAACGAGCGCGAGGGAAAGGATTATTTTGTCTAAATACACGAGGCCCTACTAACAGTGTCATATAGAATCAGAGAATTGCACGAATATATTCCAAAGCAGAACATAGAAAGAAATATATTCTTTTCGTTTTCTAGTTGTGCAAATATCCATTATTAATAGTCGACCGCAAAATTTCGGGTCCAACTATTCGCATTGCAACTGTGTGGCATCTATTAGTTGAAGTTCTGCCTAAATCAAAAAGGACCTTTACATCCAAAAAATTATTATTCGTATTTTGGTGAAAATGTTACTCCAAAACTGCACAAAGCTGATACCAAAATCTTCATGAAGTCTCATGTTTGAATCAGCATTGCCAATTTGTTTGATTCGTGTAAATTTAATCGTGGCTTAATGTAGCAATTTTGAGTCCTCCTTAAACGCGTGCTGAATTTTGTATCCAAACATTGACAAATAATTAATATATTGCGGGTGTTGGTAATTTATCCGAAATTAAACCACTAATAATATTTTCAAAAATATTAAAACTTGTAACATTAATATTCTTTTACTAAAAACAACTATAGAATTCAAAATAAAGTGGTCGTATTACTTTATTCATTTAGCGCTAGTTAGATTCGTTAAAAGATGATTGCCATTGACCTGTTTATATTGTACGAGCACTTTCTACATGTAAAATACCTCATTTTACAAAGACTAATTTCAATTTGATTATCTGTAGCGGAAGGTGATTCGAATATATGTATGTACATGCCACTAGGAGGGTGAGTCCAAATATGCACATGTATTCACAATTAATATCGCTTGGTCATCGCTCTCTATTCCCATTCTTATCTCGTCTTGAAATGAAAACAGAAAAGTACCCAGGTTTCGTGGAATAACATAGGAAATCACTATATATCCGTCCATTCGATTTAAATTTGAGAAATTGTAATAAAATTACTAAATGTAATATTACAATTGCAGTTAATATTTTTAAATATTTGCCGAAACCGATTCAAGAAATTCAAGTTAACCTGAATATTATAATAATTTAGTTCGTCTGCCGTCTGAGTAAATACATGTGTATACCGAACCGAACATAAACAAATATGTCCTCCACTCCATCTAAACATATTGATAACTGAAATACTACTGCTAAAGCATTTCTCCCCGACTAACAATTGAGTCCACTTTGCATAAGGTTTCGCTAGAGTCTTCTCCGTTCATCCACAATTCCTTATTTATTATTTTTGACTAGGCATTTGGTGGTGCTTTGTAAGAAAGTGACTACAAGGCTAGGAAAAGCAGGAAGCGTTTTTTGTATAAAAGGCATCTAGGTTGTAACAAGCAGGAATTTTTGAAAATGTCTCATTATCAACACAAAAGTTAATTTAATTTGAGAACGGCCATTGCACAAAATCGGTGGCAAGGATGAGCGTTTCTTTGCTCATAAAAACATTCGATTAATTTATATTTTCTCATCTTTTATCATTAAGGGAAACTGCTGTTTGAAATGGTTGTTTGATGAATTTGGTCATCGAGACATTCATTTTGCTTTTGCAGTAAGAGGTATACACAGTTATTTCGTTGAACTTAATCCTCTCGTTGCAAAGCTATTCCAATCAGTCGTACGTAAAAACTTCCAATACAATTTGACGGTTACTATGCTTGCTCTTTATGAATGATTGTGAACAATTCTAACCAATTTTGAAAAAAATTGTGACATTGATAGATTAAATTGACTAACAAAATAGCACGAATAACTATAGAAGAGAGCATGACATAAATAATGATACTTTCGTTTCAAGTTACCTTATCCCGGTAATAAACGTGTGACGATTGATTTTTCTTCGAATAATGAAGGTGGATGTAATTTATTAGTAACAAGTTATGTATTTACAATTTTATATTCAAATGAATATACTGTATATACACATATCAATGATTCGCTTCACTCGCAAAGAGAGAGATTTCGAAAAAAAATTCTCTTCGGGCTAATCGACAGCAACATTGTTTTTGGTAATACAGCGGTGGGAATTGGCGATCGCGTTTATAAGAGGCTCGTGTTAGCAAAGTGCAGTGGAACTGTCGTCACTGGATTTCGGTGATTTTTCCCTTGATCCCGCAGTCGCCGATACGGACAATAAATTTTCAAAATTGTCTTTCGCTTTATTTTTATCTAATGCAGCAGCAGCAGCAGCGGTAGAAGAACAGTTGGAGTCACTTGACAAACTGTCGCCAGTGTTTGATATCGCCATTGATATACTGTCGCCAGTGTTTGATCTAGCCAGGACTGTTCCCAGTGGACAGACAGGAGTCACTAAAGCAGTACCGGAAACAGATGCACCAAGAGTGGAAGCAGTTTCCCCGTCTGCTTCGGTGACCACGGCCATATTGGCCGCCACTACAGTGGTGCACTCACTCTTGTCACTACTGCTGGCTGTCCACGGCGATTTGGTGTTGGATCGCTGGACGGCCCTCTCATGTCTGCTGTTGCCATATATACAGACAATCTTATTGAGGGCCGGATCCACGATCAGCACGTCCTCGCGGTCACTTCCGGCTAACATGGCCGCCTCCTCCTGATCCCCCAAATCCATATCTCCTTCCGATAGCGAATCGTCCACCAGCGAGCTGTTGCCCAGTACTCCGGTCAGATTGAGACTGCTCAACGTCTCGTCGTCACCCACGTGTTGGAGATACAGGCTACAGCTGCGATGGTGCTCGTCGGAACGCATGGAATCGGTTTCGTCGTCGTAGTCTCGCAGATCGGGACTTCCGGTCGTGGTGGTGGTGGTGTTAGTGGATGTCCGTTTCAGTGTTCGGTTTCTGGCCGGGGGCCGATGCAACGTTACTTCCATTCCGGCCAACAGGTGACGCGAGGGGGAGGCCGACGACACACTGGATGTGGTGGAGGAGGTGGAGGGGGAACTGCTGGATGTGCCCGAAGAAGAGCTGGTGGAGGTGCTGGTAGCAGTGGAGGCCTTGCCGGATGAGGAGACCACGTCAGAACTCGTTGAGGCTGTCGGAACCGAACAATTGGATGCCGAATTGGTTGCGTGGGATCGTGAACGAGCAAGACGTGGATGGGATGGCGACATCTTATTGGAACTGGTGGAATTCTCCTTAGTGTGCAAGGAGGACGTGGTAGCCGATGCGGTGGCGGCGGCAGAAACAGAGGCAGTTTCGAAGTAGGATTCCTTCAACAACGAAGGACTCACTGCCAAAGGCACTGATGATGACCGGCTCTTCCGTATATCCGGCACGGAGAGTGTCGGAGAGGAGGGAGGGACACGTCCGGTATGCTGGAGCCTTTCATCCACACTGCTACCAGCTACATTCGGCATGTCGAATGTTATTTTTGTATCGTCGAACAGTAGAATGTCTTGCAGATTTTCCAGCGTGCCACTGTGTTCCAGAGCTACTCTTTCAGGTTCCAAGAGATGCAGGTGATAGGATGATATACTATGGTTAAGGGAGGCTTCACCTTCAGCTCTATTCGGGCTGTGGCTTGAAAGAATTCCTGCTACTGATTGGTAGGGCGGTGGAAAAACGTTGGAGCCCTCTGTCTTGGGTGTGATCCCGTCGGGAGTAATTTCCGGAGTTGGCATAACAATATTGCATTCACTTGCTCCCGGCTCCAGGGTATAGGTGGACGCACTCAGGGAGGTTGCCACTCCATCTCCGAAATGTAGTTGTGGGAACAGGCCGAAGGAACGATCAATGCTCCACTGACTGCTCGGTAAACTCAAGCAGTCCTTGTTGGCCGCCTCCAGGTTGACGCTGAAGTTGCTCACATCGGCCGAAGTCGCATTGCTGGAACCACGACTGCGGTAGCAGCCTGGAGACAAACTGGGACTCGACTTGAGATTAGGGAAACTGCCCAGCAGAGCTGGCGAGATGGTGCGCAGGTCGGCCACGGCCACCTTGTTAACGGGCTCCTCTGGCGACGCCTGCCGGATATTGACGTTGTGGATGTCGCTGAAGGTGTTGTTGGCCAGGGCCGGCTGCAGCACCTGGTGCAGTTCGGCTTCCACTGATGGTGCCAGAGACGCGCTGTCGTCGAAGCTGACGTGGACACCCAGCAGACTAGGTGATCTTGGCGGAGTATCTGGAAAAATACAATTCTCAGTTGTTCACTGTCCTTACCTATTATTATCTAGAAACACTTATTTGGGAATCTAAACAATTTGTAAAGTTACCTGGATTGTCGCTGGTTATGTTGAATGTGAAATTGGCGGGAAGCGATGACATTTTGTACACCGGTTTATGCGGGTAGGAAATAATGGAGTGTTCGTGGAATTCCAGCTCCTTATTCTGTAAGAAATTCATAAAACTCGTTTATTATTGAAGGTGCATTTGTATTTAGTGATTAAACTAGCGTCTGTTTGCCCTAAATATATATATATATTTATTTTAATTTGCTATTAAAACCATAACACTGTTTGTTGACAAGTGCTTTGTCCTGCATTTATTGAGCGTTAGGCTAGTTTCTCCGCCTCTCACTCCTGCAATCAGTGATTGCTCGTAAATAAGGGGCAGCATATATTTTTCAGTAACAGTTTCGACAATGTTTTTCAGTGGCGGAAAAATTTTTTTTTTTTTTTTTTTTTTGATTCACTGAAGTGACGGATCACAACAGGAAGATTCTGAACCCCTCTCAGAGCTTAGGCCCTATGTGAGAGGCACAAAAAATAAAGATGTACTGGCAAGCACTGAAATAAGTACTGTACTTAAAAATAATTTTTTATATACCGCCAAAAATCCGCTAAATATTGAGATATTGAGATACGAAGTAGTGGCCAGAGAAAATTTTGTTTCCTAATTTTTGACTAACAGAGAGACTCCAGAGATAGAGAAAGAGAGAAAATTACATTCACGAGGCCTACTTGTTGTTCCATTATGGCTGCCTTGGCGGCCAATTCCTCTTCGGCGGCCAACTCGCGTTCCAATTCGATTTCCATGTCCATCTCGTCTTCCATGTGCTTGTGCGATTCCTCCAAGTGTTTCATGAGAACGGCCACCACCACGTTGACCAGCACAAACTGGGCCATCAGCACGAAAATGACGAAGTAGATGGGAGCGATGATAGGCGACACGCAACAGTTGCGAACACATTCGGCCGACGAATCGCAACTGTCTCTCAACGTATCCTGTAGCAAATATTGTTAAATAAATTATTAACAAAACCGTTCAATATCCGTCAAGGAAAACGTTTCAGTTTAATATTTATAATACGTCTTACACGAATACAGAATACACCAATATTTTTGATGCACCCCCGCGTTTGCAAGTTTACAGAAAATTATAAAAACTTCATACCATCTCACGAGGGATTAATTGAACGATGACGCTACATGTAAATCATAATTTATGGATTTCTTTATAACGTATATTTCTGTGCATATGTTGTCATCAATTTTAATACTATTCGTTTCGCAAAATGTTTACGAAACTTTACAAATTTTCAAAAATTTGTTTTTTATTGCCACAGTTAGAATAATTTTAAATAATTAAAAAAATTGACGAGATTTGAAAACGAAGCGTTCTGATCTGAAATCACCAGAATATATTAAATCGGTTTACCGTTTTTATATTGTTAAATTACATTATATTTACATTTTTAGTTATTTGGCTTATGATCATACCTTCATAATCCCATTCCAGTTGTCTCCAGTTGCAACACGGAATAATGTGAGGAACGCCATTCCAAAGTTCTGAAAGTGGGCGTGCTCACCTAGACCTTGGCAAGGATTCTCCTCGTCACATTCTATGCAGAAAAATTAAATAATTTTATTTATGATTTTTCCTACTTTTTAAGTGTTTGAATACGTAATTGTTGCACCCATCACTTCGAAACTTTACTTACCGAGTCTTCCGAAAAGTTCAACGCCTAGCGCTGCGAATATAAAAAATAGTAAAAAGAACAGCAAGCCCAGATTCCCGACTTGTGGCAATGCTTGCATCACTGTATCGAGCAGAGCCCTGATTCCTTTCGCCATCTTTAACAATTTTAGCACTGAAATAAGAGATTAACAGTGTATGGTGAAGAACAATGGATAATGATTCATTCTGCGGGCGTATTATTGATGGGTGATGGAATCGAATAACCAGAATTGAAACCGAAATGATTTTAATTTTTTAAGATTGTTGATGCGCAATGTATTAGTGATTAAAATCAACGTGGATCCAATCGGTTAATTAAATTGTAAATAAGAAGACTTAAAAATTAGGTCATCAAAAGATGTGTTAGCTTTGGTCATTTAACATCTCTGATGTCATGCTTACCACATTTGGAATTCGACGGTTTACAACTCACCTCGCGCAATTCGAAGAACTCTCATGACTCTGATGATTGTTGGGTTGATTGGAATGACGGCAGATTCCATCTTTTCTAGGACAATTCCGACAACGGATAGGATGACTATTGCAACATCCAACTGGTTCCATCTGAAAATTACAAATATCACAGCCAAATATTTAACTCTTGCCAATTAAGCAGTGTCAGATAACCGCACTTTCAGATAACCGATTTATAGTTATCACTTACTTATCCACGAAATATCTTCCTGCCCCTAATGCTAACATTTTCATGGCAGCTTCTAAGACAAAAACTGCCGTGAAAAAGTAGTTGAATATCTCCAGAGCGTAAACCAACTCCTAGACGAAAAAAGAGAAATGAATCATGTATTAGAGAGTTAACTCATCTAAAAACTTTCGTTCTGAATTACAGTATTAAGATTGAATAACATTAATTATTGTACCATCAATTTTAGTTCCGTAGTTCTTAATTTCTTAATATTTCATAACTAACCTTCTCAGCCGTTTGTAAAAACTAACCTTAAATATTTAAAATACCTAAATAGCCATTCCATTCTGCCTTTTTATTAATTTCATATTATAGATGCGACTTCGTTCCTGCTGCATATTTCAGAGTACATGTTTAAACATTTAATTGAAATGCTTACCTCCGGCATCATGTAAAATTCCATAGCCATGGTTACAACGTTTAGTCCAATGACAGCAGCTATTGCCAAATCAAAATATTTGCTGGTAACAAGATTATGAATGAATAACCTTGGGCGTGAATAATTGATGTAGTATGGCAAATCACGCATTTCTAAAGAAAAATGTAAACATGCAATAATAAATTACAACACCGAATCCAAGCTTTACTTTTGCGTCGTCGTGGATGACAATCGAAATAATTAAACGAATGCGAGGATTTCAAAGAAATTGGCTAACGAACTGAACAGCATAATGCTAGCTATATTGTAAATTCATAACAGCAAAACGGTTTTGAATAGCAAGACAATATTGTATTTAAAAAAAACAATATTTTCCACGATCAATTTTCTTTTAAATTTGGGCGATAAATCAAAAGCTTTCCTAAAAAGAGTTAAACTCCTATTTGAAAAAGGTAAATTTAATCTTATTTAAACAACAACAAAAATAATTTGCAAAGCAAGTACGAGCAAAATATATTGCAAACCATACGTAAATTTCAAACATGTGAATAATATACATGTATTTTTATAATTAATCAGTTTCATTCGTCCATTCAACACGTGTAACTTTGTAGTATAGATATATTACCATTTCTCCTACATCGTTTCGTGCGATGACTTAAAATCGCCTCTTGTAAAATTGCACTTTCGAGTTCAGATGCAAATCAGCCACAGTTAGGACTCGTATACTTGTTACAATATGCTGCCAAGTATGCCACTTGTAACAAATTTCTTTATAAATAGGTAAAACCACACATTGTTCACTCAATCACACAAAATTAGGCAGCCGCACTGAGCCTGGCATAGAAAAAGTGTTCGATGAACTAAGGAAAAATGAAATAAGTTTGTATTAAATTAAAATTTGACAAATTTCACAAAATAGGTTAGCTGTTTTAAAAACGTGAAAATGGTGTAGAAAAAAAAACAAAAAACATTAACTTTGTAGTGCTGAATGCATTCAAAATTCATACAAAAATATTTAGTGTAGAAAGCGTTTATTTATTTATGATTTACTCAAGATGCAGATGGTAATATTGGTTCCATAGTTTGTGTTAGAGGAATAAAATTCCACAAAGAAATGTACATTTGTTGGTGGTGGCCTATTAAAATATGTGTTATTAGGTGGTTTACATTTTTATTCGGCTTAGAATCGTGCGATGTCACTGCGGTGGAGAGGATGAAGAGCCCGTATGTCATAAAACAATTGAAAACATTTTTTTATATATAGCCAACTAGCTCATGCAATTAATTTTATATCTCTACTTTCAATCTCACAAACATACAATCTCTCATTTGCCCAACGGTGAATGCGCTATCAGTGATTGCCAACTAACAGCTGAAATCAGGGGCAGCAAGGCACAATGTAAATAATTTGCAATCCAGAATAGTATATATGAAGCCGATAGTTGTAATAACAAAAATACATAATGATTGCATGGACTGTAATCGATAGATGGCAACAAGGTCGTCGATACAGAGTATGTTAACAACGTTTATATCTGATCTTCAGGAAAATTTAAGAAAATGTAGACCTTGTTGCCGACCCTCGAATCCAGTCCAAGCAATCATCCTATATTTTTGTAAATCATTTGATCGCGTGCTCATAGCGTAGTTTAACTAATAAAGTATATATGTGATTCTCCAATATGGGTGTGGGTGTAGGGTTCCCAGATGAACTGTTCTTTATCAACGAATATTTGTTGTCAACTGAATTTAAGGTTAACTGAATAAAAACACTATTGGTTAGTATTTTAAGCGTTCAAAGTTTGGCTAATTTCATTGAGACTAAAGAATAATTGAATTGGTGTCGTGGATAATGTTGGTAGAAGTGCGTTTCTGCTGCATCGTTCGTAGCTAAATTGGGTGTGTCATTGTCACATCATTGATTGAGTGATGGAAATGTAGTCTCTAGACCGGCATTGCATGCTGGAGGAGAGCAACATTTCATAAAATGTGGGCTTCAGAGCGTCTTCTGCGCCTTCGTTTGAACGAATAATCATACAGTTCATTTTTAAATATCTATATAGATTTTACTAGCGCATGGCCATGCAATGCAAAAAGGCACTGCCTATTTTCATTACAGTTTCCATTAAATAGCTGTCCCAAGTCTCCAAAGCGATGAAGCTAAACTGCTAAATTTACAACCGCCTTTTAATAAAATGAAATACATCTACAGTATTTATTCAAATAGCTTATTAATAATTAAAACTGTGACATTTAAGTCGCATCGCTATACCGAAATTCCAAAAGGCGGTCACTTCTTTAAAAGCACTAAAACAGGTCAGTCTCAAGTGAGACCACCTTATGATAAATCCCCACCATGTCTTAACAACTAGACATGCGCATGCACCAACCCAAAAACCCGTCTGCGAAGTGTATCTAATTATTTGTGCAGACTGGTTCAAGTCACATTTAGTAATTAATAACACATATATTTAAAGTATAAGTTGTGAAAAAGCGAAATTTATAGAGCAAGAAGAATTATTTAGCGATTTCTAGTTAGTAAATGTTATTTTAGGTAAATAAATAATATGTCGAAAAATAAACATTTAATAATCCACGGAACAAGCTGGGGAAGAAACAGCGACGAAATAAAATGATAAAAGTTAGAAGAAGGAAAGAGAGAGAGAAATAGATTGAAGTAAAAACAAAGATATAGAAGAGAAACATTGATAGATTCAATATTTTTAGTAAGAAGACGAGGAGGAAAGAGGAAACGTAAAAAAGAAGCAGGTTGATAGTGAGTGCCAGACTCAGACGCGGATCCTACCAACCGTAATCACAAAGAAGTCCCCTACTTCGTCGCTTTTTCTCCAACTTTCGAGCTCGCTTCTCGTCACGTCTGGCCTTCTCCTCTTTTTCCTGTTCCTCGCGGCATCGATGAAAGTTCTCCACCACCACACCCACGAACATGTTCAGTACGAAGAAGCCCACCAGCAAAAGGAACGAGATGAAGTAGAGCAACCGCCATTCGCTGTAGTTCTCGATAGGCTAAACAGACATTTTAAAAATACATACAGAAAAAACCAAAAAATCCAAGAATGACTCGGAAAATGTTGAAAGACACAATCGAAATGGTCATCAATTTACACATGTACGATTTGAATCCCCCAAAGATTTTTTCTCCAAAAATTATCGTAAAATATTATTTATTATATTTTAAATATTAACATAAATACCTGAATATCAACACCAACAGCGTCCAGTCCTTGGTACATAATATTCACCCATCCGTCTTTGGACGACAGCACGAAGAGTGACATCAAAGCCTGTATATTATTGTAAGGTGGTTACAAATTTATCAGTCTCACATTTATTTTGGCTTAAATTGATATAAAAATGTTTGGAAGATGAAGCCACGCAAGGACTGTATTAGTTTGAAATTTCCTAATTAAAATCAGGCTTGATTCGTTTCATTAAAACCATTTTCTAAAAGCGACATGTCATATAATAATGAAAAACATGATATCACGTCATATCGTACCTGTCCTAAATCATCAAAATTATATTTTCGATTGATCCAGACGTTTCGTGGATCCTTTGCACAGTCCGACCTATTGCGAACGTTTTTCACAGTTGGTCCATCGCAAAAATAAAAGCTTCCTTTGAAAAGCTGCATATTTTGAAGAGCACAATTAATAACAAAAATAGCGTGAAACACATCATTAAATTAAAAGTTTTGAATTGTAAATAAGCAATATTCAAATTGCTTTACCTGGACACCCAAGATACCAAATATGATGAAAAACGTGCAGCAAATCAACACGATGTTTCCGATAGGTCGCAATGACGACAGCAACGTTTGCACAACTAATTTTAGTCCTGGTGCTCGATTAATGACCCTGAAAACAAGCAACCGATACATATAGTTCAATAATCATTCCAGAAGTAGACGGGGAATGGTACAACACAGTATAGTTTACAGTGCCCACCTAAGCGGTCTTAACGATCTCAGCAAACGAAACACTCTTAGGATCCCAAATATCCTCGGGCTACTCGTCGAGTAAACGGACATGAGAATGTCGATGAGAGAGACGATGACCAATGCACCGTCCATCACATTCCAGCCGCTACGAAAGTACGTGTGCTGTCCGTACCACAATCCCCAAGCACACACCTATCACAAATGATAAAATATTGGACACATGTTGATTTAAAAATAATTATTTCCAATATGATTAAATGGACATCAATGATATATCGATATCAAATGACCATCAATTGAAAGTCAGGTTCAGGGAATGAAAAAACATTTATTATTATACTGACTTTTACTGCCATTTCGATGGCAAAAACCACAGTAAAAACGTAGTTGGCGCAGGTGAGAAATAGTCTCTCAGCACTCTCTGGAGGAATAAGGGGTCGCTCCATAGCTAGGGTCACGCAATTCAAAGCGATAAAAACGAGGACTGTGTAGTCGAACCATTTCTTCTCGGTTAGCATCAAGCAAAATAACCGGAATCTAAAAAGAACGTATGGACCAAAAATATGTCAGGCTACCATCACATTTTAATTGTTTCTTTAGTTAATTATTATCTCATGCCATGAATTTTTCGTTTTGCACTTACGAGCCTTCTGGTGGAAACACAAACATGGCGTAGGCTTCTCTCTTTTTCAAGAATCCAGGCATTTCAAATAGCCAGCACATCTGAAACGATATAAAAATGTTTATATTTTTTAGCGATTGAAATTCGTGAATTACTCTATTTTTTTAAACAAAATATCTAAAGAGTGTGAGCAAATTGGTTTAAAATGTGTCGAGTATCCATGTTTTAAATTGTACCTTCACAGGTCCTGCCTCCTCTTTCACTTCAACAGTTGAGGCCAACGTCTTCAGCGGCTGCGTCACCATGTCCAAATTGTTGGGCTTAAATTCCTCTTTGCCAGAACCGGAAATGGAATTGTGACGACTGGGTCCGTTGATGCTGCCACGATGGCCGGCGCCATTCGGTGGACTGAGGGTGCACGGAGCGGCGGCAGTGTTGCTGTTGATGGAATTTTGTCGACTCAGTGGATTGCGAATGGAGTTGCGGCGGCTGGACGGCGCATTCCAGGCGGCGGCGCTGGAGGCAGCCAACTGCTGGCACGGGGCCACCTTGGGGGTGGGTGGCCGACTGCGAATGGAATTCTGCGGGCTTAGCGCCATCGGCGTCATGGCGTTTGAGTTGGACTGCGTGAGAATGTTACGCTTGTAGTTGGGGGTGTTCTGGAGTGTGGGAAGTCCGCCGTTGCAGTGGCTTCGGTCTTGTACGGGACTGGTGAAAGGAAAAGATAGAAGAACAGAACCGGAATATAAAGCTCATGCGGCAATAGTTGCAATAGTATTAAAAAGGATAGACGAACTGGAAAAGATTATTCGTAAAAATGAAAAAACTGGAAAAGATTAATCGTAAAAATGAAATTGGTAAACAAGCGTTCAATCATTTTTAAGTTATGTGAGATCATTAATATGACTTCATATGCTATATTGAAAATTGAGTGAATGCCTTTGATTTCATGAAACAAAAATTTGATGAACAGTAATGTAATACAGTGGTTCAAAATGAATATTTTTAAATAGTTATTGTTTTCTTAATTTCTTCAGAAGAAATACATTTTCAATGTTTGGTACTTAAAGTTGCTGTATCATTACAAAGTATAATTCAAAAATATATTTTTATGATCTTGGGATTGTGTCGATTCATTATTTTAATTTTTTAAGCAAATATAAAGTCATATTAACAATGATTGTTAGCAAATGTGGTTAATAAGAAATGATAAACAACATGCCACACACAATGCAACAGAATCATTTTATTTCTCAAACGCAGTCTTTCATCACAAATATAATTTGTAGGTGGTTATAAGTCTGTTTTGACAACATCATCGCGCAGTCAACGCTAATCATATTAGTTTCATGCACTTAAGAAATTGCGATATTGCAAAGCAAACCATGCGTTTAACGTGCTAATTGAAAAACTCGAATAGAAAATTGAAAAAATATTCGCAGTATAAAGGCTTTTTCCACACGTAACACATCTCCACTCTTTTAATTCTCCCATCCTACAACACAATTGTTGTGCTGGTCATAGTAAAATTGTCCATAAAAATCTGGGACAAAATGGAATTGTCGTGATCGGAAAAAGGTCACCAACTCCCAATTAAATTGCACACGACATGCTCCTAACCTTTTACATCTTTGGTTTTCTCCAATCGCCATTTTAAGATCGGCCGACCCGACGTTACTTTAGAGAACCATCTAAACCAGAAAGCAGCTTTCCCACAGCGTTCCCCGCAATTCAGAGGACAAAGGTCATTCCGATAGGGGGAAATTCGTAAATAATGATCTGAATTGCAGCGGACGCATCGTAGCAGCTGTTCTCAAGTGGGAATGGTTGCCTCTAATGACGCGTCACATATTTAGTGACGGCAGAGCCAATCAATGGACACATGCGGTGTAGTCACCACCGGACTAAGTGTCCTCTCTCACCTCACCAGCGATCGCAACGGATACTTCTCCGATCTAATTTTCTGTGACAAATTAAATTGAAAAAAATATATACAGCGCCGCCGTGTGACAGATGGTCATAACCCATTTTTTCTCCACATAAAAAAGTTCCTTAATTTGATACCTGAAGGCGATGTAAAATGTTTGAATTTTTCCTCAGAGAAAAATCCGTTCGGATCTCTGTTGTAAGTAGTGGTATTTTTTCGGTGGCGACGACAGCGCATGTGTCCAGGGCTCTTGGGAGTGAACGGCTTTTGGGTTGGGGGCGATCTGTTTTAGTGAGTGAGATTTCCGTCTTTTTTCGTCTATGTATATATGTGGCCACCTCTGACTAACTCACCTAAGCGAATGCGAATTGTTTAGATTGCTGTTGTTCAGCACGCTCTCCTCGTGGTCGCCGGCGGTGCAGGTGTCCTCGTCCGAGCCGACGTCAGAGTCGACCAGCGTTTCCTGATCTGGCCGCCTACGACTCCGGCGCCGCCAATTACAAATGCTTCCCCGACTACCGCGACGCTGAAGTCGGGGAGAACCGGTCACACTGCCATGGCTGCCTTTACGCTGAAGTCGACTACGGACAAGGAAGGAGGCGCACATTGAAGATTTTTCGATCCAAAATCTTAGGATTTTTGTTTTGTTTGCTTTTTGTTTGTTGAACCCACCATCGACTCACGTGGCGGACAAAATTAACGAGTTACTCGAAAGTGAATGAGAGGAAAAATACCCCAATGCGTCTCGACCCCATTGTTCGATTATTTGCTCACAAAAATATGTACGAGTACTGGTATAGTTTAACCGAGAGGTAAAAAAGTGCCGTAAAAATTGAAATTGTGTCTGATTATTCGAATTTTTGCTCCAACTTCATTTTTAGTATCACAAGATCTATCTTTAATGCAAACTGACTTTGCAGCAACACTAAATATGAACAAAAAAAATCGGTTTCTCTAAAATAAGACATGATAACAAATGCATATTATTTTCATTTTATCTATTTATAAATTGTGCAAAAACGAGTTTTAAGAAAGTGGAATTCAATTTGATCGGCAGACGTAATTAAGTAGAATTTTCTAAACCATTTTCTATTAACGTCATAAAGCATGTAAGAACATTTCTTTCGAAACAAACTTTAGCTGGAATCAGTGGCGTAGAAACAGCGCAAATTTATCCTTTCTGATATGTCAATACACATTGTTTTTTCCTTGAAGCACCATAGTTTTTGTAACACAAACCATTTCAATCTGATTCCCTGACTAACAAAAACAGTTCGTAACGCTCAATTCTTGAAAAAAAATACTCGTTTTTGTGCATTTAGCAGCTACTTACATGGTAGATTTATTTATTTGTCAAACCTTGGTCTCACAACACTAAACTCAAAATTGATTTTACCAAAATGTAATTACCTGGGAGACGGGCTCAGGCTGTCCTTCCTTCGGAGAAGCGAGTTGCCAGTCTCTGAAGATGGGCTCAGGCTACCCCGGCGCGTTGGTTTCGGGCTGTGAGTTTGCGTGCTCCCGAAGTGAACGGACAGCTGGGTGTTGGACGACCGCGTGTTGCTGGAACCATTCGATAGACTTGGAATGCTCAAAGCAGAAGATTGCTGTTAATTAAGACAAAGGCAAGATTAGTCGACATGCCATATACTGCTGCTTGAGTACAGAATAATTAAAACTAGCACATTTTAAGTCATGTCAGAATAAGGAAAAAATAATAAGGGCAATTCGATTAGAGTGTGCTTTGGGTTTGATCGAAAGTCAGCTGAATCGCTGTAATATTGATGCCACACTGAACGACCAGATCTACATAAAGCTCCCCCTGAATTTCGCTTTTCTGTTAAACACCGGCGTTATCCAATTTAACAGCAATTTGGGTGACTGACCCATTCGTTTTCCTCACGCTTGTTGATGAATGGTCTGATAGATCATCAGAGAAGATCAACAGTCTAATTAATAACAATTCTCAATTATCTCATCGTCAAATTAAATTAAAAATCAAATTAAAAATTATCTCATATTATTAGAACAAAATAAATTTTAAAGTCCCGTCAGCTACAAGAGTTTCATTTTCGAACGTACTTTAATTTTTGATTTGATCTGACCTTAATTCGTGAGTATTTAACGATTGTATTAGTTTCGCAATCTAATAAAGTCAATTAATAAAGTTCAGAAATACAATTGTCAAATTCTCCGGAGCACATGTTCTGTCAGGCCGCTTCTTCGCTTTAATTTAATGTCATATATTCCAACAATTGAAATATTATTTAAAAAAGAGATGGATCATTACTGGCGATCGGTCGATGGTGTCTAAAGAGGTGTTGCTCATGTTGCAGTCGGCTGCGGGCGTGAGCATGATGTTAATGTCTCTCATGACCGGCTCCAGTGTGGCGTTGGGTGAACCCTGTGGAGTAGCCGCTGTGTGTGTGATTATAGGTGGCAGGGGTGTGTCGGGCGATTTCGGGTCCATCTTGTCCGACTTGGTGATGGCCACTGCTGGAGGCAACTGCAACATCCTGGTTTCTGTTGGTGAAATACGATCTCTATTCTTATAATATTCTTATAACGTTCTTTATAATTTCTTATAACGTTCTTTATAATTTCTTATAACGTTCTTTATAATTTCTTATAACGTTCTTTATAATTTCTTATAACG